>CAOGCB010601338.1:0-15045 GCA_948266635.1 Cnidoscolus chayamansa | reverse complement strand
ATTAGCTATTCAATGAGAAAATACTAGGAACTTATGTGGTGCTTGAGCTTTGTTATGGTATGTAAACATAGGAGGGTTTTGGTAAGAAGAGAGAGAAGATAAGAGTAGATAGATATCACATTGTGCATGGTTGCCTTCTATACCAAATCAAATGTTCCTAATTACATTATCAAGAGCCTAAGATATTCTAGGTTGTATAGCTATATATAAGGAAATACTAAATAGGAATTCATATAACACTTCTAAACAGTCAAAATGAAGAATTAATCAGAATAACCTATATTTCTTGTTATTTAAATGCATAAATTCTATTGTTTAGATGCTTATCAAATGCAATCCTTTGCAATATCTTTCTCCCTCATTTTTGTTAATAAAAGCTTGGCCACTTTTCTCATACTTCAATCTTGAGTCACTGGAAGGTGAGAGATTTTGCATTCGCTTTTGACATTCTCTGTTATCCATGATATTGTCATATCTAGTTCATTGTTTCGTATGGCCATTTGTTTATATCATAAGCATTCTTTCTTGTTATCAATCAGGCCATCCTTCAATTCTTCCTTGACTTTGGTGAGATGGTTCTGCATGATGCTGATCCCAGTCTAAGGACATTTTTTCGTTCATGTCTGAGCCGGTAAGGGTGTTAAGTTTTTGTTTGTTGTTCAGATATTTAGGCATGAAACTATGTTTTGTTTTGGTTGATTTTGTTCATATAGACATATTTCAATGGCTATTTTGAGGAGCATCATTTTTTATTTTCTGTTTGTATACATCTGCTATCTCAACAAGGTGTTTCCTCATTTGGATAGCTTTAATACACCCCAGGATGTTATGGTGATTCTGAAAATTCCGTGTGAACTAAATAGCAATGATAGGTATGTTGGAATTTTATATATATATATATATCTTGATCACAGAAGTTTCTTTGCTGAAAAGGTAAAATTGTAATTTTTAAAAGGCTTTTTTACTTTATTTTGACATCATTGCTAGAAAACTTAATATTTTTTTTGGATCTACAAGACGATGATGCATTTTGCTTGAGCATGCAAATTTTGGTGTAAAGTTTGACCAATATTAAGTTTGAAATTGTTTATTAGAAGTTTTAATGTGTTTGATTCCTTGTTCTTTTGTTAATTTAATTAAGTTTCAAATGATCTATTGGATGTTTTGGGATGTGCAAATTCTTGTTAAACAATTGCTTTGCTGCTTATTGTCCAGATAAATTAATCTAGTGCTGTGCAATTGAATTAGTCTTGACCGATGGATAATTTCTTGGTGAAAAAGTGCCCTTTTTTTGAAAGCATTCTTATAATGTTGTTCCATAATAATTTGATTGTCAGCACACACGTATCTTATTCTAATGTTGACTGCAGTGAATTTGCAGATCCAGTTGTGGCAGAAGCAACTCTTGATTTTCTGGATGTGAACAAGAAAAAGCTGTTAACTTCCTTCCCCACTTTACTGCCTCAGGTATCAATGATCTACAAAACCTTTGTCAATAATAATACACTGTGGTATCTGTTTAGAATGTTTAGTTTGAGAAGTTGCAAAAACTTGTTGATTACATTTTATTCGTTTTCCTCTTTTTTCATGCCTTATATGATAGTTTTCTTCATAACTTAATGTTCTTATATATAATGGTCACATGTTATTATATATAAAAGCATGCCTACTTTTAAGTTTAAACCATCTAGTCTACTTGTCAAAATTGGAGAAGTATGACGAGTAAGTTTCCATCTGAATGTGTTTGCAGTTTTTTCCTTTGTTGCTGAAGCTGATAGCATGGAATGGAGAGAAGTAAGTTTTACTACTAATTTTACTTCCTAGCCTTATGGACTCTCATTGGGTGACATTTTTGGATAACTTTCACATATATATGAAAGTATTATAGTTACATTTGGCTGTTTCTTGTAATTCAGTACTTTTCTCTTTTGCCTAGTCGATTTGAGGTTTTTGGCTGTGGTGTTTACATGAGGTATAAAGAGATTCTTTTCACAATAAACTGTCAGGATTGCCAAAATTTTGAAGAAGATAAACTAGTCACAATTGGAATAAATAATACTCCTTCAATCCTATAAAATTAAATAAATACTTAAAATTAATAGATTTTGTATTATTTTTCCTAATATATTCCACTCATATTGCTCTATGACTAATTTATTATTAGACTAATAAAATATACTTTTTCGAATGCATATTAAATAGGGAGGTATCTTGAGAAACTAATGATTAAATTACCATCTTAAAAAGGAAATGGTCTAGAAATTTTGATGGATGGAAAAAGAAAGTGAGCCTATTTTTGTGGGATTGTGAAAATAATATATATTACTAATTAGAATGAAGAACTAAAATTTTAGATTAACTGCTAATTATTTGGGGGAACATCTAATAATTTTACATGTATGTTGATTTGCAGGTTAGAAAAATCATTTCTGAAGGTTTTTCCAGTAATGATATCATCTGCCTCATTCCTTCCCCTATTTCCATCTTTAGTTGATTTGCCAAGTAAGTTGATATTGCCAGTATCTTATGTCTACAAGGTTCAGTTAACATGATATTTTTGGCACATTTATGTGATGGTATTTTTATGTGTGATTGGTAAAGTGAGACTTGAGATAGGTAGATTCTATCACCTTTTTTAGTGGGTTATAAGTTTTCCACTCGATAGAACTGAGAAATTATGCTTCAACTATTAATTTTGGACTTCTCCCTTAAAAAGGAATCAGTTACTAATTCTGATTTCTGAATTATTGTCCTTCAGTAAAAATTGTTTGATCTGGTCAATTAAGTGTGTACAAGAATTCTATGGTGAAACTGATACTTTAGTTATTATGTGCTATATTAACTGTGTGAGGTCTAACATTTATCTTTACACCTGTACTAGTTTTGGTGGTGGCTTTGGAAAAGGTAGAGCGGAGCTCAGGGTCACTTATTGGAAACAGCATAGCGTCAATCCAGAAGAGTACGGCTCCTGAGGTTATATTTGGGACTCGATGAATTTACTTGTCTGCCAAAAAGCATATAGTGCAACTATGGATACACATTCTATCTGGATGCAGATGCTACTTGCACTCATGGATGAAGCTTACACTGGTTCAACAATCGGAGATGGTGGGGCAGGCTCTGAATCCGAGGATAGCAACGCGATAGATGTGGCTGATCCACTGTTTCTTGAACTTTTGAAGGATGAAAATGATGGGCTTGCTGTATGGTCCCTTCTGCCATTTTTTTATGTTGTGGAATGGATAAATACAACTAATAAAATGCTTACTGAAACTGTTACATAGAAAGTACCTGAGATGTGATTGTATTTGGGAACATGTAACTAGAATGATCATTAGTACCATGTGTTCAAAATAATACAGTTAATATATCCAAGATTGAAATTTAGAGTAATTATTTGATATTCATTTCCTGGGTGGTGGAATTTATTGTTTAACAAAGTTCTATTTCAGGAACGGCACTGGACTTCTCCTGGTATGGCTGCAACTTTGCAGGCTATAACTAAGAGTCGTCAGTCTGATAGGCTAAAGCAAATACTCAAAATAGCTCCCCGGCTTCTTGATGTGTATTTCTCAATAGCTTCACGTGATGTTAATGATTGTATGTGGACATCTTTCTTCATCTTTTTAATTAGAAGTTTGCCCTTCTAAGATGATGGCTATTCTGAAAATGTTTGTTTTCTTTGCAGCTTTAATCTGTGCATTAATTCCCCTTATTATGTCCAGAAATGACACAATGTATTCAGAGAAAAATTTTTCTTACGAGGTGCATTTATATTTGAATGCTATTGGAGTTCCCTTTCGGTGGTTTTCATGTTGAACTGCCCTTTGATTTGTAACAAGTTTCTTTGTTTTTCCTTTGATATTTCAATGATGAGTTCCTTGGTGTGCAAAGTGCTTGGATAGTCGTGATTTCTTCTTCCTATTTATCCTTTTGTTGCAGGTTCGTAAGAGAATATTGGAATTCATGCTTGCAGCATTTCAACGATCTCCAGATTTTATTGCTCTTTTGAAGGTTTTTCTTGCAACATTTATCTTTTGTGCATTATATTATTTCAGTTTTGTTTTCAATCTATTAATAGTCGGTGCAAAGATTTTTTCCTATCACATAAATGTTTAGGTATCTTCTAGGAGAAGCCAGATTGATAATGTTTCTGGATTTCTTTTTGCAACGTGTCATCATGAGCCACTGCTGTTGAATGAATGAACAATCCATTATCTCTGTTCAGCATTCCACATCTTCATGAATATTTTTCATGGAATTTTTATTCTGGTAATCTGTTTATCATTTTGATTAAGAACTTACAATATTTTGCAGAAACCTATCGTGGACAGGCTTGGAGAAGCTTATGACAGCCCTGCAAAGGTTGGCTGATTAAAATTGTGTTGAAGAAAAATAACATAGATTTTCCTTGCAAAGTATAGGTGCCATAATTTTGTTTTGATCATTATTTTGTGACTATTCTTTTGTAGACAGAATTGGCATTACAGTTGTGTTGGGCCATTGGGGAGCATGGTGGTGGTGGTGAGTCTAACAAAGATGCTGCTCGTGAGCTTTTTGAGAATCTAGAGCTCCTTTTATACGAGAACCTATCATCTAGGTATCATTTCCTTGGTCCTTTCTGTTTGTCTTCATAAATATTTGCTCTGACTTTTCTTTTTCTCATTTATTTGGGAAGCCGTCTTGGCCTGAGGGAGTCGGCAATGAGCTCCAATAGTGAAAACTCCAGAAAGTCGTCACAATCAAGGCTTCTGTGTTTTGTTGTAACAGCTATTGCTAAGCTTGCAACATATCACCGTGAATTATTACCAAGGGCACGTGTATCCTTGGGCAAGGTCTGTTTCGAAGTTTCGATGTGACCTTCGGTATAGTTGCCATTAGCTGAATTTAATATTGTTGAGAAAAAATTGAGTGCGATTCTGTTGTCTGCAATGTATAAACTTGTGGCTTGATTCCATTGTCAAACATCATAACTGGATTGGCATCGCCAGGTAGCTCGATCTCGAATCTCAGATGCGAGGGTCTGGAGGCGAGCTCGTGATTATTTGGGATTATTGAGTGAACCTGCTATTTCTTTGTCTGTATTTGGGCCTTCAAGACCTCCACATGGGCACAATCGGAATCCAGGCACCATCAATTGGAGTGGAGGAGGCACAAAGATGATTGCACATATTCCATTTTACATTCTCGGTGAACAAGAAGGTAGAAAATGTGAATTGACTACTTGCCCTGATTTTCTACGGATTCGTTATAGATCTTTCATTATTATCTTGCATACCTTGCAGCATAAATTTTTCTGATGCATTCATTCTTGTTGCAGGACCACCTTTCCACAATTTTTCATTTGCTGACGTTCTTCCAAGAAGATGATGGCTATTTGTTCAAAAGAAGAAAAGAAAGAAAGCCTCTTCCTCTCCCTCTCCCTTTTTTTCAAAAAAAAGAAAAACTCTATTTTCTTTGTTCCAGCAAATTTTCAGTATAAATTGAATTAAAATAGGTATTGATCATCATACGATTGGACATAAATGAATGTATATTACAATTTGATCGGTGGTTATATTTATATAATTTAGTGAAGAACTGAAAAAAAGTCATGAATTATATTACCAATCAAGGAAATATTGTGCGAAAACGGCTACTTGGAATGTCTGGGAATGATGAACCCTCACTTCTTGGCATCATAAGAAGGAAAAAAAATTAATGAAAAGATATAAATTAGTAATTAGATGTCAATGGCAAAAAGCACCAGTGGTCTGGTGGTAGAGCAGTACCCTGCCACAGTACAGACTGCGTGTTCGATTTTCCGCTGATGCACTAATTATGAGCGGTGAGGATTTCTGCACTCTTATGATGAAACTTTTTTGGGATCCATAAGTTTTGCCTGAGTCTCAAATAAGATATAGCGCCATTGAGCTTTTAATGTGTTTTTATTTTCTTTCTCCCATTTGTTTTAAATTTATGTAGCCTACACCACAGTGCCAAATCACATCTTCAATTAACCTCTTGCCATGCTTATCCAAAAGAAAACACACCATTAAGGCTTCTCTACGTTACCAGTCTTCATACCTATTGATTTAAATACTATTAAAGATAGACAATATGATTTCAGCTTCAATGCTGCTAATCTCTTGTCTATCCGAAATAGTAATCGCATGATGCTTAAAGGAAGTCAGCATTCATACAAAGCTCTTATTTTGGCTTTTTCTTTTTTTAGGGTTTCTTAGAACCCTAATTAACTTGTTATATCCTTCAAGTATCAAACAACATTAGGAAACAAGTCTTATTGCTTGTCTACATACATATTTTTATGCATCATCATCAGATAAAACAACAGCTTTGATCAAGGTTGCGGTTTCTGTGAGGATTTTGTGAACAGTATCGATAGACTCTCGAGGGATATGTAGGCTATCCTCTGTGGACGAACCATCAACAAGATGAAATGCAAGAGTAAGAAGACTTCCACCTACTTCCTCTCCATTATTATTCATCGCTTTTGCACCTGCAGGGTGTATCACAAATCCTGACGGCAAAATGTTTACATAATCTGGACTTTCTCCCTCTAGTATTGCAGCTACGGAGGCGACGTTCATCGGAGCATAAACAACGTACAATGCAGTTGGGTCGCTGTAGCTCTCTTGCAGGTACAAAATTTCTATCCCGCTTGAATCAGACTACAAAATTAATTAATTTAGCAGGTTCTGTTAATATATTCCATGCAAACTTAAGCTAGCAAGACAGATAATATTATAACTTACGTTTGCTTGCAAGATAGAGACACGGTTATCTGGGTTATCTCCCTTTCTGATGTGCGTAAGTTCTCGAATCTCTAGCTCACGGGATAGCAAATCCCACTGCATGGAATATCATACCAAAAAGAGATAGACTTCTGTCACTATATATCAACCATGCATGCTGGATTGGTCAGCTTGAGAAGCGAGTGATCTTGAGTTATAGTTACTCATTCAATTGATCAAGGAAAGGGGCTATTAAGGCAACTCAAATGATCACTAACTATTGCTAAATTGATTTAGTATGCATGGAACTAGAGCAACATCAATAACCCATGCCAGTGGTAGGTATTAAACATGATCTTAATTACCTTGTTTCTGGAATTCTCATGACGCAGAAACTCAAATACTCTTCTCGGAGGAAGAGGAAGCCAAAGGGAAGACGTGAAGGCTATCGTAGTAGTAGAACATCCTTCAGTTGCGGCTAAAATGCTCTTTGTCATTACCCTAAAATCTTCGCCTCCACTTACCGGTAATGGCATCCATAAATTATCAGTGCACGCACTGAGGTCTGTGCAGAAGCTTCTCATCATTCTCTCTGCTAGCCTTAACAAGTTTTCTTTCACATTTTGTCTTACCAATCCTGTGCAATATCAATAAAAATGAATATTCATCTCTCCAATTTATACATATCTTTTCCAAGAAAACATGTCATTTACAATAAAATCTTGTTTATCATTGAGGTTCGGAATTAAATTCTTTTTCAAATAACATTTTTAGTGTAAGTAATATATTTAAAGATGGTTTCCTCAGCTTCAACAATAATATACATAAGAACTAAACAATGCATGAATAGCAGTAGATTTACCTCCATCTAAACGAGGAACATTTTGGGACATTAGGGTTGCAACCCATTCACAATGTTGGACAAAAGTGGAAACCCAACGCCTTGCACTATAAGCAAAACCAGAGAGAACTAGTCGATGGAAAATCCTGTGGACTTGTCGGTTATCCACTTCCACATGCTCAACCCAAATGATCTAGCAAGATTGAGAAGTGAGATCAAGTCATATATATAACCTTTTCCCTCATTCATTGACAATGCATGGATTGAAGTTGATTTCTCACCTTGCAATGTCCATTTGGCATTTCTTGGATCACACAGCCTGATGGCCTTCTTCTAAATCTTACTAGTGGATAAGGGAATATATTTTCCAAGGACATATCAACCACTCCCCATGTGTTAGAATCTAGCTGTTTGCAATACCTTGCGAATTGACACTCTCTAATGGGAACCAGTGGTGTAGGCATATGGAATTCTGCCCTCATCTGGAAACCCATTGAAAACATAATTCTAAAATCAATGAATATGCAATTATTTACAATAAAGAAAAGAGTTTTTTCTCACCTAATGATGATGAAGGAACTCATTAATACTTAACAAAGGAAGACATAATTTTCAGAGATGAAAAATCACAAGAATATCCAATGCTATATATATTGCCGTTTTTATTTTCATCTTGTACATGTGTTAGCATTAATATAATCATAATTAAAAGTTAAAAAATGACACAGTTTCATGAATTACCACTTGTAGAGTTTCATCATATGTCCCAGCTGCTATTCCATTATTGGATAGGACACCAAGTATGGTTGCTCTTGAGACAATTTTAGAGAATGCTAATGACCATTGCTTCTGTAAATCAAAACCATTTCTTCAAACAAGTTAATTACTTATCAAATTCTAAATAGTAAATTTAAAAGAAAAACCCACCAAATCCATGAGCCATTCAACAATGCTGGTAGCATTCATGTTCACAAACCCTATTTCTCTAGAAGCTTCAGTTTGAAGGGCCTCTTGTTCAGGTTTTGGTGATGTTAAGTTGGGTTTTTGGTGACATTCACTAGCAAAATCACCATTTCCATCTAAGGTAGCAAAACTTTGAGGATCTCCAACCTCAATCATTCTCACGATCTCTTGAAGGCTTGCATCAAAAGCTCGAAATTCCCTTATATATTCAGCTTCATTTAGAATTTCGATTTCGGTATCTAGCACTGCTTGTCTTTGCCACAGAGGTTCTCCCTCTAAGGCCTTCCTTACTAGCTCTTCCATGGCAGAATTTGCAAGCTTATTGATTTTAGTCTTGTTTTCTTCAGCACCAAGAGAGACTGCCATTAAAAGGTCACTTGCTCGGTTTATTTCTAGAGGAACGCTTGAAGATGATACTGAATCAACCACACTTTCAGGTGAATACTGTGGAGACTGAGGAGGAGTTGGTGAAGGGAAGGTGACATCTTCATTGTTTTGTATTGTATGATCACCCTAAAATTTCAACAACATCTAAATTAATCACAATACCCCTTTTCTTGAGATGAGATTGGTGGTTTTTTACTAGGGTTCCTCAGTATAAATGTGACGATTATGAATTTCATTTCAAGAATCTCATTGCATGTGATTAATTACCACTACTACGCTTCTTCAATAAAATGAAAATTAATTTAACTATACCTGTGAATTTGTTTCAGATTCTAACTCTAACTCCCCTCTAATCTTCATATCTTCTTCCCCTTGTCCATCAACAAACCCTTCAACAGTACTAATAATAAAATTTAAAAAAACACATAAATAAGCACAAAAACTTCTTATTAGGCACCCAAAACTATATAAAATTAAACAAAACAAAAGTAAATCTAACTATATATAGAGAGAGAACTTAATTACTTCTCCATATCTCCGAGTTCAGCATCACCACCCTCCACATAGATCACACGACTCACTGTTTCTTCAAGATCATCATTTCTTATTCCTTCATAATCACCCCCAGACATTTTTTTTTCATCTGTAAATTGCATTTTTTCACTTCATGATTAGGTTAAAAATTACTGAAAGTTTTTAATTTCTTCATATATAACAAAGGACTTGCACCTTGAAATATATAACAACACTAACTGTGATCACCAATATTCATATAAATAATCGACGACAACGAACATAGAAGAAAATTAAGAAATCTACATTCTTTTCCAAGCATATGATAAAAAAAACGAAGGGAAATTGAAAAAGGATAAAATCAAAAAAATCAAGTTGGTACATGTAAAAGATATACATACAGAAAACAGATCTAATATATGGTGCAATTGAACATATGAAAATAGACAATAAAGCTGAATTGGGGTTTCAGATTTTTGGCATTTGAATCGGAGGGCACCACTGCGTGAGTGTGAGTGAATGGAGACACCCTCGCCTGTGTAGTGTGGTGTCGATAGAACATGTCAAGAATTTGTGTTATCTGACGTTTTAGTGGGGTCCAATAGACTGTTTGACGTGGCAAAATGATGCGCTGTGGTTTCATTCATTTTAGGGTTTGTTTGGGCCCCACTCCTTCCCACTACCAGACGTCCGTTTCATTTCATGATATTGCGTGCAGCCTTAAGCGGTTTGGATTTTATTATTATTATTATTATTATTATTTTCCCCTTTGGCAGTAATAAATTTTTATTATATATATATATATGATTTTAGAAGTAAATAAAGAAATTAAAAAACATATGGGCCTATAGACGAATTTGGGTTGCAACCAGCCTAGCCCATGGCCCACGTTAACTTCCATAATGTTCATGCGACTGTATATTTAGTCTTCTAATTACTAAAACCTCTCTATAATTTAAATTAACAAAAAAAAATCTTTTAATTATTAAAAAATCTTTAATTTAATTAAAAAAATGAGCATAGCCCTTATAACACCCAATTTTATTTATTTTTATATATATATTTTCACATGGTTTTTGAGTTTTCTGAAATTTAAATATTTTATTATAACTAAGCACATTTATATATATATATTAACATAGTTTTCATTTTAATTTGAGAGAATGGTCCTTACCATTCCTCAAATATTGGGTAAGGTTTAATGTATGATTTTGTAAGGTCAGTAACCCACTTGTCTATATATATTCATTTGTTCTTCTTCTATGCCCTATCATCAAAATGGTAACAAAACACACACACACATATATTCAATACAAAATTACCCTTAGTCACTTCATCATCCAACTGGGACCATTCGGCATCAAGGGTAAGTATATTCCTTATTGAATCTTGTGGTTCTTGATAAGAAAAAAAAATGGCACTAATGTCAATAGATGATTCACTAGAATAGAAGGGTAAATCATGTGCATTTTCATTGAAAAGTTAAATGTAATGGGTCCTGATGATTCAATCACAGATCCACTTTTAAGGTCCATATACTTATAGAATTCTTTTTGTACAAATGATAGGTCCATTTCAAAAGAATTAGATGTGGCATACATACATCTGGACAAGCTGAATTTAGGAGCTCTAAGACTCTGAAAAATACCAACAATATTTCATGCTTTTACATGTAAATATACATGACCAAAATGTTGGTATCATGGGCTTTCCATTAATATGATATCTTATTGATTTTTCTTGGAGATGTGCAACCAAGAAAGTGACCAATCTTGACTCGGATTTAATGCTGTGGGTTGCTTTCTAAGGAAAGGTGTATACATATAGAGCTTATGTGATTGCAACTTAAGAGCTTTTTCCGTCGCTAATAATTTAGTGAAGTTGTACTAATAAGTCTATCAATTGGGAATTTTCAATCTAATAAGCAAACCAACTGGAACCACACTTTCACTGTCTTTATTATATGCATACATGAAAATAATATAAAACCTAGATGCTTTCAGACAAAACTCTTCTTAACTTGTACTGCAAAACATTCACCAAAATATTACACACACATATACATGCATGTGCTTCATGCCCATTCTTTAATTAAAGTTTGCACCAAATTGTACATCTATCACTAGCTACCCTTTTCAAGTGTCTTATTTCTTTGTTTCTATGGTTGTTGTCAAGCAACTACTTACTCTATATGTTTTTAATTTGTTAATACGGATCAAATTAACCATGAGTTTCACACTAGTAATCTCTTTTTCCTTTTATGGTTAATAAATAAACATATGTTTAATTCGTATATGTGCTTCATTTGTCAGATCATGAAACTTCACATGTGGTGAGGTGAATGGCCATGTGCAATAGTCACATTATTGATGATGTTTAATCAAACAAGAACCAATTCCATGATTAGATTACACATTTGAAAAGGAAGAATTGAAAGCATTTTATCTGAATTTTTCTTGGGGAATCATGTTACATTGGACCCACTAATAGTTTCAATTTCACTCTGTTGATGTCATTTCCAAAATCAGATACATCTCCCCTTTTATTTTCCATGTTTAGTTCGTTTGCATTAACCAAATATAGATACTATTTATTGTCTCACCCACATTTTAGTTCCCCACTTATTTATTAAGTTGGTATTAAATTTTACTGAATGAAGTTGTTGGCATTTCAAATCAATACCCATTTTGGTCTGTACATGCAAGAAATTAATTAATAAGAGAGTGGGAGTAGGTTTAAGGCCTAACCCTCTATGAAGAAATTATTAAGTCTTGTTTTATTGATCTTGAGAATATTGCAAGAGAGCCACAGATGCTAAGTCAATGATATTAGATTAGTGATTGATAGAATTTTGGAATATATAAAAAAAAAAAAAAAAGCTAATTAAAGGGAGGGTTTAATTCCTATAGCAAGAGAATAAAAAAAAAAAATCTAAAATATCCCCTCATGAATGGGACAAAAAAAGAAGCTAAAAGGAAAATATAAAATGGTGTCTAGCTAGCAAGCTATCAAATGGTTTCAGACTTTTTGGGATAAAGAGCTATGTTGGTATTCTGATTTATATATAATTTGATTTGTCAATGATGATTAAAGCATGAGGTTATAAAGAACAAACATGTTCAAGAATCACTAGAAGGAAATTAATTAAGGTAGACAGAACATTCTAAAAATGCTTCCACTTTCTTTTTCTTTTTTTTTTTTTTTAATTTAAAGAAAGAATCCAATGTAATTGTCTCCATTGAGAGGCCTTTTTGCATAGGACAATTAGTGAGAGGTCATATCTATATCTATAGTATCCCTCCATTACCAGACCTTTGCCATGTTTGAATCCAAACATCTTCACTGCCATTTTTGTAATCTTCTACACCCATCTTTTCCTTTTCTTATCTAAGCATCTTATCGGACCTATTAACCTTTAATTCTTTGTTTTCAAGATTGGTTCTCTTCAATGTGACTATTTTAATGTAAGTATATATATATATGTATATGTTCCTTGAAACACAAGTTTTTAGTTATATTCTTATTAACATTTTAAATAGCATTCAGTGAAGTGTGCAGTGATCAGGTAAGCAAGAACTCACCCCTTGATTAATCACATTGCAACTGCTGAGTGTGATTAATTAATTCTGAACAAAGAGCATAAACAATACCAAAACAACCCTTTAAAATTGAGAAAAAATTTCTCTCTCCCTAAGTCAATGATATCTCTCTCACATCCTTCCACCAAATGAATGCTTGGATGACTTAATAAATAATAGATGATCAATGTCAATGCAAACCACATATACATATATATATGTGTGTGTGTGTTCATTACTTATGGTTTGAAGTTGATTATTAATACAAACATACAAGAGAATTAGAGGGATGTAGATGGATAATATTAACATACATTTTAAAACAAAGGGCCAAGTCCAACACTTGGGTTTGAGTGACATGTTCAACGTACTTAGTGGAATTATAGGACACCTAACATATTAACTTAATTGGGCAAATGAATCTTTGTTGATGCATATCTATCTATTAATCCTCTAACATTAAGGTCAAACAATCTCTCACTAAAAATAAAATTAACTTCTCCAACTCCTTTCATGGACCCCACATGCCCAGATTCCATGTCACATACTTCATCATTCTCATCAAATTTTTCCATTGCTTTCCCTCTTCTCTTTCTCACCCCATATATATATACGATACACACACAGACCTTCCTCAAAAGGCTTCCTCTAGACCTATATATCCAACAAACTTCATTTATTTCTCTAGCTATCTCCTCCTTGTTCTTCTCAATTTTCTGTACACATACTCTATGAATTCTATGACAAAACTTGTCTCTTCTTCTTCTTGCTTTGTGGGTGATGATTATGGTGATGATGATGATGATGATCATCCTAGTTTTGATGAAGACAGTGGTTGGACTATGTACCTTGAGGATTTCTTTGCCAAAAACAACAACAACAAGCAGAGCGACGACATTAATGGTGAAAATAGTTGTTGTTTCTCTCATGATAATGGAACTAGTTATTCTCTAGTCTCTGATGCTGCTTCTTTGGCTATGAAGAAGAACAACTGTGTTGATGATAATGATAATAAGGATGAACAAAAAGCAGCTGCAGCTATTCACAGCAGATTTAACTGTAGTAGGTTGAGTTTCAAGAAGAGAAAAACCAAAGGAGCTTTGGTTGCTGAAGATGCTTTGGAGGATACCGCTAGTTCTCCTGTCAATAGTCCCAAGGTCACCAACTTTATTTATATCTCTCAACTAAAATTTCATATAATGCATGAGTGTTCTTTAGCCAACCCCTTCAGTTTACGCACAGGTTTATGATCTGATGATGATGAACCAGTTAAACAAGATGAGCACAAAACAGAGAGAAAACATGGACATCTCATCACCATCACTGCAGGTAATCAAAATTAAACAACTTGATTACTCACTAGTCTTATTAGTTATATGTTATTGATCTTTGATCCCTTACCTAAGGGTGTTTGTGAATTAGGATGAAGGAAGGAAGCAGATAGAAGATAAAAGTGAGGATTTGGGTTTTATTGGGAGGGAAAGTGACAGCACAGAACTGAAAAAAAGAGGTCTTTGTTTAGTTCCTTTGTCTATGGTAGTGAACTACTTTGGTTGATTTTATATCTTCTTCTCTGTCTGTGTCACTCCCTCTATTATCATTGCAATCAAAACTTTGTATATGTTGGGATTAAGACTCATCATCTGCATCTCCATTTTAAATTACATTATTTCGTACAAAATTGTTCCAGATGAACGATGATCCTTGTGGAAAAAGAGAACAATTATAATTCGAAGTTATAATTAATGTTAGAATGGTTCATCTATCTCTCTCTTTACGTGCGTTTATAACACTCTCTTAATTTCTATAAATGATGTTCCTTTTCAACCATAAACCTAATCTTAATCCTCCAACCCACTAACTTATAATCCTTCAAACATGCATACTTTTCAAAATCAACTCTATGGTCAATGTATTTATGTGGGAAAACTTTATTACACTTTTATATATTACATTAAGTCATAATTACATCATCTCATATTATATATATTTGAAGATGAATAACAAGTTCCACTAAAAATAGATACCA
>CAOGCB010601320.1:0-19800 GCA_948266635.1 Cnidoscolus chayamansa | reverse complement strand
AAAAAAAATAAAAGGAATAAAAGAAATTGATTTAAAACAATAACAAAAGCTAATTAATAAGGTTATAAATTGAATACAATAATAAATAAATTGCAGACCCACCACAATGTACTGCTAAAAGATCATTTTGCCCTTAAAAAGTCAAGATGAGAGAGTCCATGCACCTGACTCTTGTGTGGGTATGTGCCCTTAAAACAGCAGCTCCCATTTAATAAAGCTCATGGGTTTCTCTTGAACTCCACTGAAATTCAATTAAACAGCACTATTTCCATGTTTGTTTTTGGCCTAAACACATATATCAGATCATAATAATTAATAAAACACAACACTTGATAAAAAACAAGCATGGAAATAGCAATCTCTTTATCATGATATGTATATAATCTTAGCTAGATGGGTTCCATTGATGATGCTGAAGAAAAGCATGACGATATAGTAACGTAAAAGAAACAAAGAAACGCAAAGAAATGACGAAGAAGAAGAAGAAGAAGGTGGCTGAGTAATTGTCAACTTTAATGGTGTGCTACTGCTACTTGAAGGTGACAAAAAACTATGGTGTTGATAGTGCTGGTATCTTCAGTTGTGAAGTGGGTTTGGTCCGGAGGGGACTAATCTCTTCTCCACGCCATATCTTGGATCAATCTCTTCACTATTTTCCGGCGGCGGAGGTGTTCGGAGGTGACGTCTTTGTGGGTTGAATCTCTGAAAATGAATAGTACTCTTGTGAGAGAAAGAAGCACGGGGAAGGGGTTGAGGGTTGAAGAAATCATGGTGGTTTGATGAAGAGGAAATCAAGAAAAGGAGAAGAAATAGGAAGAAGATGAAAAGGAAAGAATATTGACGAGACATGGTGGAGAAGAAGAAGAAGAAGAAGAGGACGTCGAAGGAGGGAGTGGTGGTGATGAAGAGACGGAGGATGGCGATAGAAGAAAAGAGAGGGTTTTAATGCAAAGCAAGAGACCCATGAACCAATATAATTTTGCCACACATGAAAAGTGGGCCCCTCCTATTGTAGGACGAGGTCGGCCCATATTTAAGTCACGGATTTTTAACCCCACATTCATTGTATTATTATAATTAAGGATTTTATTATATATATATATATTTTCTAATTTGAAAAAATTTTAAAACTTTTTTAAGATTATTAATAAATTTTTTAAAAATTATTTTAAATTTAATTTAATAAAAATTAAATAATTATTTATTTATTAAATAAATTAAATTTAAATTTATTAATATTCGAATTTTACTAAATACGGGTAATTAAATTAAAATTAAAAAAATTGACTTTTTTTTTCCGTTATTACAAGTGATAATAATAAATATCTTAGAAAATAATCATCAAAGGATGTCTGATCTCTGACAGATGCTACATACCCATATCTATGGTCGTTCTCTGATCAACAATGTTTGGCTCACCACCACCGTCCTCCTCGTCCTTCTCCTCCGCCGCCGCCATCACCAGATTAATCACTCTCTCTTTCACCATGAAAGTCCCTCTGCTTCTCTTCCTCTTCTCTCTTCTCACCTCATCATCTCTCGCCAAAGTCCAAATCTCTGTCACACCCACCGTTCTTTCTAAATCTGGCGACACCGTCACAGTCTCCTGGTCCAACGTCGATTCGCCCTCTAAACTTGATTGGCTCGGTCTATATTCACCCCCTGACTCTCGTCACGATCATTTCATTGGCTATAAATTCCTCTCTTCATCGCCCACCTGGGAATCCGGGTCGGGATCCATTTCACTACCCATTACCAACCTCCGCTCGAACTATTCATTCCGGATCTTCCGCTGGACGGAGTCAGAGATCAACCCCAAACGCCACGATCACGACCAGAACCCTCTTCCTGGAACAGCCCATTTGCTTGCCCAATCCGAGCATGTTGGGTTCGATGAGGGCCATGGACCAGAGCAGATCCACTTGGCTTATACGGACTCGGAAGACGAAATGCGGGTGATGTTTGTGGTGGTTGACAAGGAGGAGAGGAAGGTGAAATGGGGGGAGGTTGATGGAGATTGGAGTGACATGGCGATGGCGCGTGTGGTGAGGTATGAAAGGGAGGACATGTGTGATTCTCCGGCTAATGGGAGTATTGCGTGGAGAGATCCTGGGTGGATCCATGATGCGGTCATGTCAAATTTGAAGAACGGTGTTAGATATTATTACCAGGTAAATTGCGTATGAGGATTTCAATTGGGTTTTTTCCTTTTATTGATGATAATAATTCAAATTTTATATTTTGCTAGAAAATTTTCAATTCTGTAGCCGTTTTTGATTAATCTCAGCTGCCTCTAATCAATAGCCATGCCACCCTATACTGGGTTTTGTTAGATAAGAGCCATGCAATTATGACTTGTTTCTGAAAACAATTCTTTTTCAACTTTTTTGTGTTGCTGTTTCACTATGAACTGTTCCTTTTGAGGATGCTTTGATGGCAACACCTTCGGAGACTTGGAACTGATCGGATAAGGTTCATGGAAAGACATCTCTTTTTCATCTTGCTCTAATTTATTTACTCTGTTCCTGTGTCTAAACTCTAAATCAGTTTAAGTTTTAAGGTTAACTTGTCCTTTGTGGAGTGATTGGATGATGTTCTCATTTAAACTGAAAGTGGTTGTTCTTGATAACGTTTTTCAATCTCACAGCAACCCAAATCAGGAAACTTTCATTTATTAACTATTAGAACCCTTCTTTAGATAGGCCATTTTAGTGTTTCCACTGTCCAGTTCCATCACAATTTGTATTGATCTGATTTGGCCATATCAAACTTCACTGCAGCCATTAAGCTTACTTGGTTATGACAGGTTGGAAGCGACTCTAAAGGTTGGAGTGCAACACAGAGCTTTGTGTCACGGAATGGAAACTCAAATGAAACAATAGCTTTCTTGTTTGGAGATATGGGTACTGCAACGCCATATGAAACCTTCCGTCGCACGCAAGATGAAAGCATATCAACCATGAAATGGATCCTTCGCGACATAGAAGCTATTGGTGACAAACATGCTTTCGTTTCTCACATAGGAGATATTAGCTATGCAAGAGGCTACTCGTGGTTGTGGGATCACTTTTTCACCCAAATTGAATCTGTTGCATCCAAAGTAGCATACCATGTCTGCATTGGTAACCATGAATATGATTGGCCTCTACAGCCATGGAAACCTGATTGGTCCTATTCAATTTATGGAACTGATGGTGGTGGTGAATGTGGAGTTCCTTACAGCCTTAAATTTAATATGCCGGGGAACTCTTCAGAGCCAACGGGAACTCGTGCTCCAGCCACTCGAAACTTATACTACTCATTTGATACAGGAGCTGTGCATTTTGTATACATATCAACTGAGACCAATTTCCTTCCTGGGAGCAGACAGTATAACTTTATAAAGCATGATCTAGAATCAGTTAACCGGAGCAAGACCCCTTTTGTGATTGTTCAAGGGCACAGGCCAATGTATACTACAAGCCATGAGAACAGGGATACCCCATTGAGGGTGAAAATGCTTGAGCACTTGGAACCCTTGCTTGTGAAAAATAATGTCACCCTTGCATTGTGGGGTCATGTACATAGATACGAGAGGTTTTGTCCATTGAATAACTTGACATGTGGGAGCACTTGGAAGGGATATCCAGTTCATGTTGTGATTGGGATGGCAGGACAAGACTGGCAGCCTATCTGGGAACCTAGACCTGACCATCCAGACATGCCCGTCTTTCCACAACCTGAACGGTCCTTGTACCGTGGGGGTCAATTTGGGTACACTAGATTAGTCGCCACTAAGGAGAAGCTGACACTTTCTTATGTGGGGAACCATGACGGAGAGGTGCATGATATGGTGGAGATTTTGGCATCAGGCCAAGTTCACAGCGGCAGTGATGGTGAAAGCAATGTTGCTGGAGCCAGGATTGAGGCGGTGGTGGATTCCCAATTCTCAAAGTACGTCAAAGGTGCAAGTGTCCTGGTTCTTGGGGCTTTTATGGGATACATTCTTGGGTTTATTTCACATGCCAGGAAGAAAAATGCCACCAAAGGCAACTGGATTGCCGTGAAGAGTGAGGAGAATGAAACGTTGTCATGAAAGTTGGTGAGTTGCTTGAGATGCAGGATATGTTTCCTCGTATGTTTGTATCTTCAGAACCTATTTTTTGGTATTGTACGTGAGAATCTGCTGTCTGTGCGAGCTAGGAAGCACACAGTTCTCTGGCTCTGGCTCTGGCTCGTTGTCCTTGTAAATACTCATTTCTCTCATATGTAGTGTAAAAAAAAACATTGTATTACTTCTACAAGCAAAAAAATTTATAATAAAAACCGAATAAATTTAAATTTAATTTATTTATTAAATAAATTTAAAAATAAATAGAGCAAAATCGTCAAATTAAGTTTATTTTATTTAGAAAATGATCAGACTCAATGGAATATATTGCATCAAGAGATTAAATTATAAAAGAAAAACAAACTAAAAGGAAAGCAAGAAAGATGAGATTGCTCAAATGATTTTTTGGGGTTAGATATATTGGATAAAGACTTTGCTTTATTTTTCTCTAAATTTCAAGTTAGGCATCACCCAACATTGGTCCATGATGTTATTTCAACTCCAAACTAAGCAAAGCAAGGAGAAAGAAGTCCGCACGGGCTTAGTACGGTTGGTACTCGGATGTTAGAGTTGATATCAAAGAGCAAGGTTCGAGTTTCGGCAGTGGCAGTGTGAGAATTTCATTTTCTGGGTGGGCTCCTTGTGCGTATTGGATCCCTGGACCTCCCATCTAAAAGACTGCCGTGTACCGTGATTTATCTTTCTTTTTATATTGTCGAACTAGAGCGAAGATCCTTTAAATTTGGTAAGAAGAAAGAAAACAGAAAAACCAGAATCCGAAGAAACCTCAGAAAAAAGAAATTAAATTAATTTTGTCCCCATTTGTTTGGTTGTTTCCTTCTATCCGAATCAAATACCCTTTTTTTTTAATATTATTAGTTTTCTATGTTGCTATTAAATAATTAATAATTATTTAATTTATATATATTTTTAAAAATAAATAAATTAAATATTCAATTTTATTTAAATCATAATAACTATGTCGTAAATTTTAATTTTTATATAAAAAATAATTTATTTAAACTACGTAATTAATGAAATTAAATATTTAATTTTTATATTTCTTAAAAAATATATTAAATTATTTAATTTATACTTTTTTAAATTATTAAATATTTAATTTTATTTATTTAAATTATTAATAAAGTATAAAATAATTTAAAATATATTTATTTGCTAGATGTGTCAAAATAAGTCAAAATTTTATTATTTTAAATTTAAAATTATTTAATATTTACAAGAAATGACAGCGTTGGTACGTAATCATATTGACCGTAGATTTATTTGAAGATGAGTGGTGTAGATGAAAGATAATCTCGTGAAGCGTTGTCGGAATGGTGTGAGCATGGCACATATAAGACATTCTCTCAATTGAAAACGATATGCAATTGGCTTGCTTAAAGATCAAGTTAGCTTATTTATAAAGAGATTCGCATGTCCCCACAATCTCTCTCTCTCTTTTAAATTATTTTCTAAATTCATCATAATTTACATGAAATTAAAATCATTGATTATTTATTTTTATTTAAATTATCAAAACATTTAATATTATTTTTTTATATAGAATTAATTTATATTTTAATATTTTAATTTTATTATATAAATAATATAAATTATTATTTATATAATTTTAATTTAATTTTTTCATAATAATTCAACTTCACGACTTAAACATATTACTAATAAATTATTCAATATATTTTACGTATTAATATATGATAATATATTTTTAAAAAATTTAACTAATGTGTGAAATGTAAGATAAAATAAAAAAAATCATTATATTAATATAAAATTTAGGGTATTAGAAATAATCTTATTAAAACAAAAAAATAAAAAAAAAACTTTTATTGTGTTTAACAGAAAAATAAAAATCAATTAAAGAGAGATTTCATTTTTATTTTCCCTATGATGGGTTTTTTTCCTCTCAAATTTTTGTAATTTTAAAATTTCCCCATTTTTGGGGAAATTATGTGATTATAATAAAATTAGTTGGTCCAATCAAAATATATAGAATTATTAATAGTAATAATTTAATAGTTTTATATTAAAAAAATAAAAATATAATAACGGTCAGTAATTTAAATATTTTTTATAATTTTATTAATAAATTTTATCAGAACTTAATTAATTTATTATTTTAATATAAAATATAAATAGTAATTATTTAATTTATTAATTAAAAATATTATAATAATTTAATAAAATTTGAAATATAAATAAAAAAATTTTCCAGATTCACGCGCGTGGTGGGCCCCATATTTTTCCCTCCATCCCTTAAATATCCGCCTCCCGTACTGTTTATGCAGTTGACAACCTCTTCTCTCTCTAATGTATTGACGAGACACAGCTTTCAAACCCTCGAAAAAATTTCCAAACTACGCGTCCTTCCCGACAAAGCCACAGACCTTGCTTCTCTTCACTCCTTCCAAAACCCTAACTCTCAATTCTTCTCACCTAATCTTCAATTCCTTCATCCCACTATAGATCCTCCATGGACGACACTCGCAATCCCGATCCTGGAGGCCATTTCTCTACTGACACAAACTGGAATCTCTCTTCTGATTCCGATACCGTCAATTACTTCTTCGCTAGCGACACTGAGAGCAGTATACTCAGTGAATTCGGATGGAATCTTCATTCTACTCATGCTTCCAGTGAACCCGATCGCTTTGGTAACCTCCACCGGATCGATGCCGAAAAACTTGGGTTTGCACCTGAGAGTAGTGGGTTACAGGGATCGGTAAGAAGTGGTAGTGGTGAGGCTTGTACGGGCGGGTCTGGGAGCTGTGCTGGTGCTGGTTCTGTTGCTGGAGACGTGTCCACTTCGAATCCGTCAGTCTCTTCGAGCTCCAGCGAGGATCCGCCCGACAAGTCTACGAGCTCCGGCGGGAAACCACCTGAGATACCGTGAGTGGATATATCCATGAAAAATGAATTGACTAGTACTGTAATTAACTCGAATTTCAAGGCACAACCATTGTTTTGCATTTAAAATAATGCGGATAAAATCAGAAACAGAAAATCCAATTGCAGTCTTTTCTATTTGGGAGCGAGTGTGCAATTTGCGCGTCCGTACACTCTAGAAGCTGTCAAAATTTCTGGTTCATGCAAGTTGAGGGTGTGAGGTAGTTTCGTAATTTTACCCAAATATAGGGCTTGATGAGTGTAGTTCTTAGAACCAAAGGGCCATTTTTTTTTTCTAAAATGAGGATAATAATTGAAGAGTCCTCAAGCACCGCCGTTATTGCGGCGGGAATGGCGTCCTCTTCCCTTTTTAACACTTGCATATTGGAGAATATCTTTTCCCCCTTTTGTTTTGAGAATTTTCTTTTTTCTTTCTAAATTCTATAACCTATATATGCACACATTGATACTAATTTTTCTTTTTTCCCTTTTTAAATATAATTTTCAACAACGTGGGGAGATATAGTTTCGCCCACATGAAAAGAAAAATAATACATATTCTATTATGATTGTGTTTTATTTATTGGATGCTTGTTTTATGTTCTACATTCATGCCCTTTGGATAGTGCGTATACATTATAATCATTTCGAGTGCGATACGTGTCTGCAAGTTGCACGACACAATGCTTCACCGTTATCCCAGTTGTTGTTTTCAGGTTAAACTCTTTTTTCTTTATTTTGCTTTGGATGTCCATATTCACGTGCATTAGCATCAAGCCTATGATTTGTTTAGAGTCTTTTCATGAAATGTGCACCCTCTTTTCTGGCTTTTAAATCACCTTACTAAACTATCATGTCGTATATTTCCTCTCATCTACATTTAGTCATATATATATATATATATATATATATATATATATATATATATTCTTTAAGGAGGGCACTCGAAGTCGAAGGCAGTTTTACACACTCTATTACTGGCGTAGTAGTCGCTACATTGACTGAAATATTGGCCATATACCGAATGCTATGCATACTGTTGAATGATACTTTTGGAGTTGTAGACAACAACTGTAAACATATTGTCGACATACAAATCACTAAATCCTATGTTTATTCATATATTCAACACTGTCTTCTCCTATTTCCGGTAAATCTATCACCTGCACAAGATAGAAAGTATCTTAGCCAATGTAGTCTCAGCCTCAGGGTAACATTAATAGGTTTTTAATGCTTGTAAATGAGTTCTTCCATTTTCATTAATGTTCTGACAACTGTCTGAGGCAGTATGATACGTACAAGAATCATATATGCGGTAACTCGCAAGTAGTTAGTACATCTTTAATCCTTTCCCAATGGAAAGGTAAAAAGTTGCAATTTCAGACAATTAATGCAAGAAATTACAAGCATCTAGAATGCATTTATCTTTCTAAAAATTGATACAATTTTGTTGATTTCACAAGAGAAATATATTCATGAAACATAATTTGAATTGCCTCATTAACATGCTTGCAGTTAAGACGTAACTTTATTTTGACTTCTTTTTTGATCTTCAGTATTTTATTTTTATTTTGATAAATGTAGGTGCAATATTTTGTAGGAGCAAAGTTAGAAAGAAGGGGCAAAAACGAATCCGCCAGCCACGTTTTGCATTTATGACTAAGAGCGAAGTTGATCATCTTGAGGATGGCTACCGCTGGCGTAAATATGGACAGAAAGCAGTTAAAAATAGCCCATTTCCCAGGTCTGCAAATGATCTTCTCTTCTTGGTTCCTGATTTTATATTTATTTCACTGTCCCAAAAGCATATACCGTTCTTTTTAGCATCCTCCTTTACTTACCACAAAAAAAAAAAAAAAATAAGATGCAACATCCAGATTTATATGTTTTCCTTTCATTGGTTATTTCATCACTTCCACCAAGGGGATTTGTTTAATGCTCCCAGTCCACTTTTTTCATTATTATTGCATTCAATCATTTATGCTCCCATAAGTTCTTAAAATAATAGAACTTACAAAATACTCAAATTGATCTATTTTAATCTACTTGGTTTTTATGTTTACATTTTACTTTTACACAAGTTCGTTTTACTGCCTTGCTAATAATTCACATTGGTCACATTATTCATCCAATTATAAGAGCATGCGCTTCACTTTCTTTCTTTATAATTTACGACAAAATTGTTTCTTAAATTAGATTCCTAAACTAGTTGCGCCAGTAGGATGGTGTCGCACGCAAAAATAGGACGATTTCATTTTCTTTCTAAATTCCTTATTCCGAATAGATGAATTTTATGTTAAAAAACCATTACCGAAATAAATATTTTTTTTTAATTATTTGTACTTCATTTGAACCGTGCATTGTTCAGGAGCTACTATCGCTGCACAAATGGTAAATGTACCGTGAAAAAGAGGGTTGAACGGTCTTCTGAAGATCCCACTGTTGTGATTACGACATATGAAGGTCAGCACTGCCACCATACTGTTGGTTTTCTACGAGGTGGAATCATTAGCCATGAAACGACATTTATCAACCACATAACTCCCCCAGTTTCGCAATTTTATTATCCCGGAATTCAGTTACCCCGAGAAAGCCCTCCAACTACTACACAGTCACAGCAAGTACCCATTCAAACAGTTGAATCCGGTACAGTAAGAGGGCCAACCCCACAGATTCCTACAGATGAAGGACTACTCGGGGACATTGTTCCCCCGGGAATGCGTAATAGATGAGGTAAGTGGTTTGCAACTTTATCCTGTGGCATTTCTAGTATGTGTGTACATGCGCAGACACTACGCGTGTATTTATTCGAGAAAGTGAACAAGTCAATATATATATATATATTGCATTCACAGTGCACTAACTCTTATAAAATGACCATCATTATGTCAGAGCAGAAGTTCAGTATGTGTATTTTTGAACATGCAATAGAAGTGCAATTCATGAATTTAGTGCAATCTCTTTCAAATTTTCTTCTTCTTTATTGATTAGTAAACCCATATTTCAATTCAAAATTGATCAATGATTATTCATTTTTGCATAACTTCATAAAAGAGGGAATAAACATATCAAAAAGTTAAGTACCCCAAATTTTCAAATGCATGTTCTGTCCACATATCGAAACAGCATGAGGAGTGAGTGATAAAAGCTTATGAGGTGCCGAACTAAAACGAGAACCTGTTGACGATCGTTCAGAAAAGACAACTCAGACTATGTTTAATAAATAATATTTTACCAATCTCTTGTAAATGTGCTTTGGAAAGATACGTGAACGAGCAATTAACAGTGTCTTAACTTATTATAATGACCACCATAATATATTTATATTAGAACTTATCTAGTATAACACTTGCAGATTTAGACTGTTGGCTTATTTTTTTCCTCTCTCTCTATAAACCAAAAAAGGAGAAAAACTCGTTCTATTATACTGGTGATGTGACTTAAGGCGAACTTGTTAATGGATATTAATTATACTGAGACATAGGCCAGAGTGTTTCCTGAGATGTGTACCGTGTCCTCATTTCCTTCCATCAATTACCAGCATTATGTATCTATTATTGACTCCAAAATTACTCGCTGCTGCCATTGCTAAGAGTTAATGCTTATGTGCCATAATTGCCGACTTTCTTTCTTTCTTTTTTTTATTAGAAATAATTACTCACTTTTTATCTTATGCTTTCTCATGAAGTAACGAAAAGAACGTGGGGAAAGAAGTGGAGCATAACAGCACAAGTCTTTAAGTTTATGGATTGCAGTAATTCATTTGTTATTCTTTAAGTTCGTAGATGTTATTTGTGTTTTAAACGTAACCTTTGCTGCATGTACAATACAGGGAATACATAGATATGTACATATATAGCGCAGACAATTCATTCATGATATGTTATTGGGTGGGGGTGGTCCGTGTGTATATATAAGTCTCGTGATGTGAACGGAGAAACGGGCATTTTATGTAGCTATGAAAGTGGGGTGGTCCAGCTCCTATAGAAAATAGGGCCGTTGATAGAGTGATGACGGTCTCTTATCTCACAATATTCATAGGATACACGTGTAACAGGTATTGGTGAGAAGGACGGTGGCTTTGGTGGTATGCGGATGATGGTGGGATATATGTAAGTAATGAGTATAAAAGAAGGATTCACGGCTGGAGAGTATATGGGAGTCATGGTCCTCCTCGTGCTGCTGTTATGAGGTCGTAAGTATTAAGAATACAATTTATGTGAGTTTATAAAACTACTTTGATTTGTTTTTTCGGTTGGGTAAAACGGAAATGGTAATGGAAATTGAAATGGAGGAGTACGTGATTGAGTGGACGTGAAAGATGAATAGTAGTAAATGAAAAGACAAGTGACAGGTGGTCCCATTTCAGTTGCGTGAATTTCGATGTTGCTTCAGAGTCAGCCCAGCCGACAGTGCTCGATCTCTTCCCACTTTCTTCTTTTTCTTTTTTTATTTTCAACTTTCTTTCACCTCTCCTAACCTTTTTCCCTTTTAACCATTTTTTTATCATCTTATACAACATGGCTTCAAAAGGGTAGGCTTAATATATATATATATCATTAATTTGAAATTTTTTAATTTATTTTATTTTATTTTTATTTAATTTAAACTTAGTAAAAAAATTTATCAATAAATTTAAATTTTATTCATTTAATAAATGAAATTATTTTTTATTTAATTTTTATCGAGTTAAATCTCAAATATCTCTAAAAAATTTTATTTTATAATTTTAAAGATTTTTAGTTTGAAAATAATAAATTTCTTTAAAAAATTTATAGATTTTGTAATTTTAATAAATTTAATTTAAAAATAATAATTTTAATATAAAATAATTTTAATTGAATGACTATATTAACGAATTAACTCATAAATTTATAAATAAACGAGCTTTTGAGCTTTAATGAATTAAATATCTATAAACTTAAACTTAACTCATTTACTATAAAAATTAAATTTAAATTTAACTCGTTTAAAAAATAAAATAAAACCCGCACACAAATAATTTAGTTTATTTGGAGCGATATTCACTTCTACTTGATGCCTTAAAAATCATTAAATTCATATACAGTGTGATCTTAATTTCCTTCTCCCTCAGCTGCTGGGTGGTAATTTGTGAAGCATAAGATATGTTTGAGGAGAAAGGTGGTTTCATTTTATTTTATGAATAGCTTTAGAAAAGCCACTCTCCCAAATCACTCTCTTTTCATTGCATTTAGTTTTTTTTATAATGTTATATTTGAAAAATCATGCAATATCATATAAAAATAATAATAAATTTTTGTGACTAGTAATAAGTATAAAATTAGTTATTTCATCCAGCATTTGCTGCGCTTACAAATAAATGCATTT
Organism: Cnidoscolus chayamansa; assembly: GCA_948266635.1. Taxonomy (NCBI): domain Eukaryota; kingdom Viridiplantae; phylum Streptophyta; class Magnoliopsida; order Malpighiales; family Euphorbiaceae; genus Cnidoscolus; species Cnidoscolus chayamansa. The sequence goes on along the minus strand of CAOGCB010601320.1, from coordinate 7,454 downwards.
AATTGAATCTTAAATGGTCTTAAATTCAAATTTTACTTCCTAAAAGAAAATCCCAAAAAAATAATAATAATAATAAAGAAAATATATAAAAAATGAAATATTCAAAATTAGATAAATCCCAAAAATTCATGGTAGTAAAGGAACTATATATACTTAATCATTGAAGTTTCAAAATCTTAAATGTTTAAAAGTTCATTATTTAAAAAAAAATAAAGAAATTATTATAAAATTATGCATAGTTTTATTTTTTTTTTAAAATATTTTTCATTTTAAATAAAGATTGATAAAAAAAATTCTAAATAAAACCCAGAGAGAGAGAGATAGAATTGTAAATAAAAATTTAAGAATATTAATTATCTATGTTATAAATTTATTTTAATTAATAACAATAAAAAAATTAAATAAAAATGCTCATTTATAAATAATAATAATAATATTATTAATTACCCTTTAATTAGACTCAAAGAGCTATGGAAATGGCTGAAGCAATAATGAATAATACATTTAAATGCATAAATATTAAATTTATTAAAAATTTAGCTATATATTTTACTTTTAAATCAATTTAATATACAGATCGAACATATTGTACTTGAATATGCCGATCTTCTAGAAATTCTTCAAACTCTAACAAACAGAATAAAATTACTTTTTAAAAAAAAATCTCTATGTATATAAAAAAATATTCATATATTTCAGACTATTTGGTCTGTAATTTCTTTTGAATATAATTTGTTTCAATTAATTGGTTTTTTTTTATAAATTGTCGTTTCAAGAATCGCTTTCTTTATAAAATTTTGATTTAATTTTTAAATACTATAGATGTGTGTGTTCAGATGACAAATTTTGAACTAAAAATCACGGTTTAAATCTTGACAATTACAATGTGAGAGTTTCACTCTCTGTATAGGTTTTTTGTGTACTAAGAATCTTAAATCTTTCACTTAAGAGTCTTCTGAATACCGTAATTTACTCACTCACAAACTGTCAAACCAAATTAGGAGGCCCGGAGAGGATCACTTTTTTGTAACAAAAAAGAAACGTCAAGAGGAGCCCAACCACTCTACAATGGACCTTTCAATACAAACAAAATCCGAAGCAAAACGACACCGTTATTGTTAATTATTTCTATCTAAAACCTCCAAAGATGAATGCATGCAAGTGATGAATATGCCAAAGTAGATAATAAAAACAAAAGGTAAAGAAGATGGGAATGTGCAAAAAAACACAAATGCTTAAGCTCCTAAACTGAAAAGGAAACTTCTCAACCAATCTTTTAAATTGCCACTTTTCTAGCTTCACTTTTTAGGATCCATACCCTACCAAAAAAATTCAATTACTTGCAACATCATCTACATAATTTTCTACTTATTCTCCATTCAATTTCAGTTTGTGGGTATATTCCGATACCCTTTTATGCGCGGACATGAATTACATGTGTTAAAATTATATTTCAACGTGTGAATCATATATGTTTCGATGTTCAGACATGAATTACACGTGTTAAAATCACATTTCGACATGTGAAATACATATGTTTCGATGCACAAACATGAATTACACGTACTACAATCACATTTCGACCACAAAAGGGAATATGAATTTATGCAACTCAGAGAACAATATAAAAAGAAAAAAAAAAAAAAAGCTGATGCTTCTTACATTTCTTAAGCAAATCTTGAATATGAAGCAAAACAGCTAAAAACATTCACCAACCTGCCTGTACAGTCAGTCTATGGAAACTTGGATCAAAATGAAGTTAGATTTTACCCATTTGAAGAAACTCAAGAATTTACCATGTTGGAATGTAGTACCCATTTGCTTCTTCTTCCATTGGTGCTGGAAGATTGAGATCAATCAGTCCAGCCATGGATATCTCAGGCACATCTTGGTTAATCACCACTGTTCTATCCTCAGCACCTCCGATGAAATGTGACCTCTTGTGTCCCCCTAATGCTTGACCTGACCTGAAAACCTTAAAGCAAAATGGGCATTCATGTCCTTTGCCTTTTCTCAACCCCAATCTCTTCTCTGACAAATTCTTCTCCATTGGGTTTTTTCCACTGCAGGACTTTATCATCTTAGTCTGACATTTAGTTGCTGTCTTTGAAGCATTGCTGATAAGAATTTTAGGATTGTAAGCTTCATTCTTGCTTTTCTTTCTTGAATCATTCTTCATTGAAAATCTATCAGCTTCATCATATTCATCTCCCTCTACCAGATCCTTTCTCATTTCCATTTTAATACGCCTATACCTGCTTAATCTTTTGCCCAATTCAGGATCAAAGTTCTCTTCAAATCTAGACCCATACTCTACTTTATGCTTCTTGATTTCATCTTTCCCAGTAAATCCATGAACAGAAATATCAGATTCAACCCTTTTGGACCCATTTCTATAATACCCATAATCAGAATTTTCAGATTGATCATTTTCAATAGGCATCATCATTTCCTGTTGCTTTGTTTTCTTCATCTGCAAAATCCCATTACCGTTGATAGCACCATTCTTTACAATGATTTTCATTTTGGGTGGGGATGATTTAGCCTCCAAAACCACAGAATTGTTATCTGAGGTATCTGCAATCGAACTAAAACGACCTTTAGAACCAGAATCCTTTGACAACATCATCAAACACATAGCTACCTCTTCCTGCTCTTGCTCTATATCAGAAGCAGATGACAAAGAACCAGTTGCCAGAGATAATGAAGAAGAGTAAACTCCAGGCCTCATCGTTTTGCATCTCCTTCTCATACTCGGAATCGATGTCTCAGTATCAGATTGGCTCTCCATAGCTTGATCTTTCAACTTCTCAGTAGTCTCTGAGTGACCTTCGAAGCTGTTCTTGGAGTGACAAGCCATGTGACCGCAAAGAGCTTTCAACGATTGAAAACCTTTACCACATTCCTTGCACACTTTTACTTGCAGAAATCTATTGTTGCTTGAATCCCCCGTAAACCTTCTAGTTTTCTTGGGGTTTTCTCTTAGACCATAACCAGATTGGGCACCAGCTTCAAGCTCAGAGTCTCTCTTGCTGCTGCTTCCATTGGCAGCAGCAAAGAACTTGCTTGTATTGAGCTTCACGTCCTCCTCTTCAACATCAGTTGAATTCCCATTCCTATTCCCATTTCCATTAAAATGGATCCTAATATGACCACCCAAAGACTTTCCACAAGGATATCTCTTATTGCAAAACTTACAAATGAACAATTTTTTCTTTGGATTTGGTTCCATGATTTGATCTAATAGCAGAAAACAAAAGATACCCAGTTAAGAAAGCAATATCAGTAACTCATACCTTAACTGAACCCTTGAAAATGCAGCATCTTCATGATTGAAAAGAGACCCGGGTTTATAGTAAGCAGAGACAGAAGCAGCAGAAATCAAATCCAGATCAAGAAACAGAGAAAACAGATCAGGACCATTGATTGATCAGCAGACTCAGAAGTGTTGAGAGGATGTGACAGTTTTTGCAAAGTACAAGATCAGAATTCAGACCCACCACCAAAAGGGTCCCTTGAAATCCCATTTTCTCAAAGTGCACCACACGCCTCCTTGAAAGCTAAAACAAGAAAAAGAGAAGAAATCAAAGGGAAAATCTCCATAGGAAAGAAAAATCAGAGATTTTGAAGATGATGATAAATGGGTCACTATTGATGGCGATGAACGAGGTATAAGAGAAGAATCAAAGCAAAACCATGACTGTTTCTCTCTCTAGTTGGAGGAGAATTCCATGCATGGAAGCTAAAATATTAAAAAGGGAAGAAATCATAGGCTGCACGTGTACTAAAACGAGAACACTTCGGTGTGAAATTAGACGGTGAGGATTCAGAGTGACTTTTGAGGATCCCAACGAATGAAGATTTAGTATTTAGTAAGATACTAGTAGTACAATATGGGTTTTTGGAGTAATGCAAAATTCTCCATGTTTCATATGTTTATTTCTAGGAAAGTTGGCTCATTTCTTCTTTATTCTGTATTCATCTTTCTATGATTCCAAACATATATAACTATACCATTTTATATAATATTCAATTCACTCTCCCTACCTTAATTCTTTATTATCTCATTAGTTATTTTTCTAATTCTCGAGAAATTTTTATAAATTCTATTGACGGTTTTGGCTTTTTTTTTATTATAAATTTTTATAATTTTTATAAATTATATTATATAAACTTGATAAAAAAAATAATTAAAAATATTAATTTTTAACTATACAACAAAATTCACAAGAAATTTGGGTGTTCCTAAATAAATAAATTAGCAAAACTATGTCTAATTTGAGATTAAACATTACATGTTATTTATATTTGTTATATAAATAAATTATAATATTAATGAGAGGAAAAGTTCTTATGAATCATATCATATAATAAAATAGTTTTATTTTAATAATAAATATGTTTAATAGTCTTAATAAATTTTAAATAAGTATAATTTTTAATATTATATTTTCTAATAGAAAATAAATTGATTGAAAAAATAAATTAATTTAATCAATCAATCAAATTAGTTGTCTTAAACAAAATAAATATATAATTTAAAACCAATTAAATAGAAGATAATATATCATTATCAAATTCAATATAAATTGGAAATTATTGATAGATATATTACTATTATATTATACAAAGGACCAAACTAACAACAAGCCCACACCAAAAGAAAGAACATGCATTCATTATACAGTATAGTTTCCTAAGAAGCACATATAGGCCATTCTATTGCAAATTTATGTTGCATACATTGTCCACTTTCAAGTAGATGTCAAGAAATTTTTGAACCATTTAACAGAATCTTTAGGGTATCTCTTGAGATTATCCTTATAATCCACAAAGTAGAGACCGAATCTTGAAGTGTACCCAGCTGCCCACTCCCAATTGTCCAATAAAGACCATACAAAATACCCTTTTATATTGCACCCATCTTCTCTGCAATTGCCAGAATGATTCAGTGTTGGATTGCATAACTTAGCATGTTATATAGCAGAATGAATATTTAATAAGCAAGAGACTCATTCATACTTGATAGAGGCTAACAAGTTCGTCAGATAGTCATTGTGGTATTTGATCCTTTTCTCATCCTTCAGAACATCTTTCATGGATATAAAGGTGTTTGAATCATCCATCCCTGCAAATTCAATGAGTTAAAGAAAGCATTGATGGGTATTGGAAACCACTAGTTGCTGAATAATAGGATCATTTACCATTTTCTGTTATAAAGATTGGGATGTTCCCATACTTGTTCTTGATGTAGTTCATTAGGCTTCTCATCCCATGAGGAACTATGTACAGCCATATAGAATTTGCCTGCAATTTCATGTAAGTGAGACTTTAGTCAGGTTTGAGGTGTTTCAGAATGTTATCTGTGTTCAAGATAAGGATTGCATAAGCTGCAGAGCAGTACAATCCGACGACGTATTACTTACCCTGTCCCCAATAGGCTTCAAGCCTCTGAAGGCTGGAAGGAACAAGAACAATGAGTTAAATTAGTAATGGAACATTGCATCGAATGACAAAGAAAACCTGGAAAGATCATAGTTTACTTACGAAGAGTGCTGGCACCAGAGTCTGCTAGGGAGTCATTGAGGAGATTATTAATTAAGCTGGCTGAATTTTGTTTTGCATAGTATGTAGTGTAGTGATTAATTCCCACAAAATCTAGAGACCCTTTGAGAAGAGCAGCCTCTGACTTGGAAAATGTTGGCAGCCGATTTCCAACTCTAGTTCTCATCGAACTTGGATAATCCCCAAACAGCAGAGGTTCAATAAACCTGCAAAGGAAACAAGAAAATTCATAAGAGCATCTGTGCAGTGAATGCTAGTTGTTCAAGCCAGATTAAGTACAAAGTGGGGAATATTAGTTACCATCCGAGCTGAAAATCTTGGGCTCTTTGAGTTGCTTCGATGTCTTCTGTGCTGTTGCTTGCTGGTTCATACCACATAACATCAAATGATATGCCAAGTGACCCCCTTTGTTTTGCCTGCAATCACTAATGTTTAAGCCACTTCCTGCCATCTATTATATAAAGCAATTATTAGTTCTCGATTGCTTTTACCTTGTATTTTTTCTTGTAGATATCTGCTGCAGTTCCATGAGAAAGAAGGACGTTGTGTGCAACAATGTAAGGTTCAGTTGCAGAGTTTCCAGCTCTGCAGAAAAGACGCAGAAGGATGGAGCACCGTCCTGGAGCCTGGAGACCTACATCATACCCTTGTATGGTAAATGTATGAGGCTCATTGAATGTAATCCAGTGCTTTACCCTATCTCCAAATTTCTCAAAGCAAGTCTCTGCAAATGCTGCATAGTCCTTTCTGTAAATGATGAAATAATGTCAGGCCATGTCATGTCTCCAATTTCATATAAAACTCATCTTTTACTACTCCAGAAGTAAAGAAACTTTACATGATCTGTGGATCCAGCCATCCTTTATATCTGTCGTCCAAGGCTTGAGGAAGATCCCAATGGTAAATTGTCACATATGGCTCAATTCCTGCACATAATTAATGGTGCTTGTTAGCTATGGAGAGCTGCTGATCTATGCAAATCTAAACTTGTTTATCAAGATACAAGCAAAGCAAATGCGACCAAAAGACACCTGCTGCAATCAAAGCATTGATGAGCTTGTTGTAATGATCAACACCTGCTTGATTTATTGCCCCAGTTCCATCTAAACAGAGATACATAATTAGCAAAGCTGTGAGGTTTTGAATTCAGTTTGCAGTTGCAGTAATGTGAACAAGAACATTACTGGGATATATTCGAGACCAAGAAATCGAAAATCTATAGGCATCCATGCCCATATCCTTCATAAGTTGAATGTCATCCTGTTTCAAATGAACCCAGAAAGGCTGATGTTGATATGTTGTTGTTTTTCTCAAATGTAATTAGCATAGAAAAAGCAAGCAGTGAGAATACATACAGCAAAACGGTGGTATTGATCTACAGCCACATCTGCGTTGCTGAAATCAATTACCTTTCCTGAAGAACAGAGTAAATTGATCTTGTAAGAAAAAACTCTCAAGAAAGTAGACTAAATTTAATTACCTTAAAAATTAACTCCTAAAAAAATTATCAAAATTTTATAATTAAAATTTCTTAACTAATCCATATTCTAATAAAATTACCGAAAGAATGTGAGAAAGTGTCCCAAACACTCGGACCCCTTCCATCTTCTTTCACTGCTCCTTCATACTGCAAAAGGAATAAATTAAAAATAATAATTGTAATTAAATAATAATAAATATCAATGTCAATTTTGGAAATAAATGACACATGGAAAAGGTCTTTCGGAGTTCTACATCGGATGTATAGAGGATGTGTATAAAACTTGTATAAAACTAAAGATTTTATCAAAATCGCTATAATTTTAACAAAGTTCAGTGCTTGCGTATGTATTCTCTAGCTTTACAGCAAAAAAAATTAAGCAATAGGCTCAAATTGAAGTCTTTTAAGG
>CAOGCB010601312.1:0-12505 GCA_948266635.1 Cnidoscolus chayamansa | reverse complement strand
CCCTTTTAATTTTAAGTATGTGATTAGAATACTTATGTCAGATACTTAACCCTAATCAAATTAGGTTAGGATTAAGTGATATATTATAAAAGGAGTCCTTACCTGCATTATTCGATAGCAAAGAGTGAGTGGTTGTTTTTTTAGAAAAACGTTGACCAAAGAGTTCAACCCTAAATACCGAAAGGAGCTAGCACTGTACGCCGTTCAGTGACAGTCGTTCGTGTGTGGATACTAGCAGAGGGTGGTCGTTCACTAAGCTGCACCTGTGGTCTGATTTCCAAAGGTTTATGTGCTACAAGAGGTTACTATCATATCCCTTTCATTGAATTAACTTGAATCGCATGGATCCCTGAAGGGTTTCATGTATTATTCACTACGTTTAATTATTTTACATGATATACGAAACCCAACATCTTACTCTCCTACTTGAGAAACTTGAAGTAAATTTAAAAAAGGAGAAAATTGAAACTCAACTTTTGGTAATTAAGGAAACTTATAGTGTTAAAGAATGAGAATAGAAGAAGAGAAAGAGAGAAGTAGTGGAGGCAGCATAGAAAGAAAGAATTGCATCATACAATTCATAAGGTAGTCAAGGGAATGGACAAAGAAAAAAAAATAAGGAGCACAAAGGAGAAAGATGAATTGGTGAAAACTCTCCATGACAGAAATTTAGAGATGATGAAAACTATTCAGAATACTACCACAATGGTCATGGATTCATTGGAAATTGCCATGAAGTTGCAGACTGAAGCCTTAAAGTTCAATGATCAAGCTAATCAAATATTGCTTATTTAGCTTGGCAAAATTAAAAGGAAAATGGATATGATAATTGGTCCAAATATCCATTTTGAGCAACTTGAGGTAGACCATCAAGCTACTTCTAAACAAGAGGACTTAGGAAAGAATGAAGAAAAAATATTGGGATCCTTTCCAACTAATGTTGCTGGTAGTTTGCCACAAGCAAATGATTATGTTCCTGACCAAGAAAAGGAGCAAGCACCAGTTATTACCATTACACCTCTTGCTCCAGAAATTAAAAAGTCTGCTGCTGAAATTGAGGAATTGTCTGCACAAGAACATGAAAAAGATTTTGCACCAGAATTTGCATCCTCCTAACACTCTTAGTCCTTTTCATAGCATGACAATGATTCCCACTCAGAGGATCATACTGTTAAAGAGCCTGCTCTTGAAATAGAAAAGAAAAGTTGCTTATTAAAAAGAATTTGATGAGAAGAATTATGAAATGATGAAAGTGATTCAAAGCACATCAAAAATAATTATGGAGTTGATGGAATTGGTTCTGAGGATACAAACAAAGGTACTAAAGCTACAAAATTTGAAGAACAAAGACCTGCAAATTCAAATGAAAATAATTGAAGCCAAAGTTGATTTACTGGGTGGTAGAAACTTTGGAGATTCGGGCAGAAACTTGAGGAGTATTATGTAGACCATCAAGAAGAAACCCTCTGGTGATAACAAGATTGCAAGAACATTAAAGAAAAATGAAGTTGGACAAATTATTGTACCTCAAGAGTTTTTCACCTGAACCATACCAACTTCTACAAAGGAACATGGATCTGAACCAGAACCATCAAAGGAAAAACTTGAAGCTGAACTGAATGGGAAAAAGAGGAAACAAAGTAAGCAAAAGACTACATCAAAATCTAAGATTGAGTTAGCTCACCCATCTTTTTATGTTGATCATTTTCCAATTACAAGGATTTACAAAGAGCACAGTAAGAAAATCTATTTTAAAAGCCTTGCTTACAATATCTTTATCTGAACCATCTTCATCTCAAAAGGCTTGCAAACCACCATAGATTTTCAAACTTACTGAAAGCCTTTAGAAGAAATGACAGACATGATTTAATAATCAAAGTTGCAAAATCTGGAAAATCTGGCATCAAGCAGAAACCAAAGAAATTTAACTCCAAAAGTTCATTTTTCTGATTTTTTTTAAAGGTCCACATAGTCTATTTTTTTTATTTTGGTTATCCTTTTAATGATTCACAAAAAAGCAGTGAAACTGCAGGATCATATGCATGTTTTGTAACATTAGATTTTTTTTGTTTATGTTTTGTGCATGCCGTTGTGGTGTTATATTTTAAATGAATTGATATATTTGATTAGATGAATGAATGAACAATTTGTTTGAATGCTTGTATTGATACTTTAAAGTGGTTATATGTTGTATGTTGGACAATTTGTTTGAATGCTTGTATTGATACTTTAAAGTGGTTATATGTTGTATGCTGGGTTGAAGACAATCTTGAAAACTAAAAATTAATGTTCATGTCACTATTTATGCTACTATTCATGCCATTGTTCATGTAACTATTGGTGCATATTTCTAGCTATTATGTATTTGAATTATGCCTATCAATTTCTGATATGTGGTTAACCAAATGAAATAAATTGTTGTTGATATGCTTAAGCCTTTGAAATACTTTTTAAATCCTATGAGTGCAGATTATGAGTATGTTTTTCTTAATGAATGAAGGAAGTTACACATAAAGTTATGTGTTGAAACATCTGAACTTTCTGTTATGTTTAGAATATGTTCATGATAATCTTTTATGTTTAAGAGCTGAAATTGAGAATGTTTATTCTAACATATAGATTGATGAATATTTTTGCTAGTCATGATGATATTTAGGTTTGTGTCTCTCAATTAAGACTGTGGTGTCTTTGTTCATGATGAAATTCCTCCTTTTTAGATGATGACAAAAAGGGGGAGAAGGATTTCGAAAAGAAAAGTGAGAACAATGATGCTTTTATGATGTTGTTTATGCTGATGATTAATATTTTCAAAATATTGAATGAAATGAAATTAGCTTGTTTGGTAATTTGAAAATTGGCTTACTGTTATCTACTTGAGCTTATTATTGTCATTTACTTACTGTTTGAAAAACTGTTATCTATTGAAAAGTCATACGATTTGCATTCATATGTCCATGACTTACATTCTTCACTGCAAATGGTGAAAAATGAATCTAGCTAATGGTTAAAATAACTAGAAAGGATACATGAAATTAGCTAAGGAACATGATAAAAACAGGGTATGTGTTTCAGGGGGAGTTGAATCACACCCCACGAACTCAGGGGGAGTATTCTCTAAAAATTTATATCTTCTATATGAAAATGCATATATTGTTTATGTTACAGATTTGTCATGAGAACATTAAGTTTTGTCATCATCAAAAAGGGGGAGATTGTTGACCCCATAAGGAGAAAACAGATTTTGATGATTATAAAACTAAATAAAATAAGCTAACAATTATTCAAGTATTTCAGAATGCATAAACAGCAAGACCTAAAGAAGAAGATAAATGGATGATATGAAGATCAAGGCAATAAGAAATGAAGACAAGTCAAGTTAGGCAAAAACATGTAAGAGAAGTGAGCTTTTTGATTTGCCAAAGAAATTATCTCATTCATAAAAAGTTTGACAAAATAAATTTTCAAAACATATTTCTGAAATCAAGTAAGATCTATTTTGAAGTAAGCTAAACTAATTTTAGAACTATATTTTTCCTGAATAGACAGTTAAAAATGAAATTAGCCAACCAGTTTTCAAAATTAGCAAACTATTCTTGAAATTAGCTAAACTACTTTCAGAATCAAAATAATTTTAGCTAAGCTAATTGTGAACATAGCCTGAACAAAATCCTGACAGAAGTACAATCTACGCAGACTGCACAGTCGTCTGCAGGATTCCAACGGCTAGAAAACTAGTCGTTGGTGACCTTCTGATCCTGAAATCTTAAAAGCGCTTTTTCACCTATAAATACTTGCATTTACTCCAATTTTTAGTTAATGAAAGTAAAATTTTATTGAGAAATATTTTGAGCATAATTTCGAGCATTTTTAATTAACTTTCATTCAAGAGCTTTATTGGCAAATATTCTCTCTCTTCTCATAGTTATTCAACTATAATTTATTGCAAAAGAGAATGATTAATTTTTATCATCAATTCTAATCAAGAATTTGTCTAAGTGAGGGTACATCACTTAGAAGAGGTTGTTAAGCACCTTCGAAGCTTAAAGAAGTTTGAAGGGGAATAAAACTTGTAAGAAGTTTTCTAAGCACCTGTGAAGCTTGGAAGAACTGTAAAAGGTTTTATCTCTTACCTGGGAAAAGAGATTGATAGTGAAGTGGAGATCTCAAGGAGTAGCTTGAAAAGAGTGGACGTAGGCCAGATTTAGCCGAACCACTATAAATTATTGTGTTTGAATTCTCTTTACCTTACTCTCCTTTGATTGATAGCTTATTAATATCTCTTGAATTAACTGAATGATATTTAGTGAAGTTTGATTGATTATTTTTGACAATTTATTGAAATAGATTTTAAAATAAGCAGACTTAAGAACTTAGCTAATTTTAACATTAATAGTCACTTGAACAGTAACACTGCATACAAGTAAAATTTTAGCAAAGCTAATTTAAGAGTGAACAGTAGCGTGAACAGTAACGTGAACAGTAACTTTTCATAGGCTAAAAATTAGTTAGCTGTTTTTGTATTATGCAAACTTAAGATAATCAACTTCTCACACATTGATCTAATTAAATAGCACTCTAGAAGTATTCAGCCACAATTTTTCTTGAGAGTTTAGAGCAAGAACTTGAAAAAGTGATTGAATTGAAAAAGTGACCAATTCACTCTCTCTTAGTCATTTGTAATTGGGACAACAAGTATATATGTGAATAATAAGATTTCATGCAAGATGAATTCGAATGAATATAACTTGATGTCTAGTAATGTGATATGACGCGATATGGTGGGTTTTAGCCCTACTTGATGTGGTGGGTTTCAGCCCTACTTAATATCTGATAATTTTAGCCTGATATGATTTTATATGAGAATAATTGACATGAGATATATTAAAAGATTACTTGACTTATTTTAATAGGGACAATGTGAAAGGAATAAATGATTTGACATACTATGATTTATTATGTGATTAATATGTAGTCTAATATGGATTTGATTAATTTGATATAGGTTGTGATCTATTAGGAAATAACTTAGAATTGACATAGTTAAATAACGAGAATAAAATGAAGGATAAATTTGACAAATATTATTTATTGCATGTGTTATTCGGGAATTATATAATAGAGATATTTGATAGTAAAAGAATTTAAGTAAAAGTTTATAGTAAATTAACATGAGATTTGCGATATATAGTTAAATGGTTAATTCTTTTAAAATGCTTGTGGAAATTATTATATGTTATTTAGATGTATATTTGTATACACCAACTGAGCGTAAGCTCAGCATGTAGGTTTATAACATATGCAGGTTTTGGGCGACATGAGTAAGATACAGAGCTTAAAGATCTACAGTGAAGATGAAATCGTCATAACTAGTCTGTCTTTTATAATTAAAAGATATTTTGGCATTTTGGTATTTTGGCATGTATATAGTCTAGATAATGATAGCATTGTAAATAATATTGCTTAAATAGAAAAGATAAAATTGCAACATATATGGAGTTAATGAACTGATAGTTTGACTTTTGATGGTAATTGAAGAAAATTTGTACTTGATAAGGAGTTTGTGATCAGTAATGAAAAAGAAATTGATAATTTTGCTATTGGTATTTAAATATAGAGATTTATAATATGACATGATAGGTAATATGCGTAATTAGTATAAGAACAGCGCACCTTATATGGGCTTTCTGTAGTTTCGGTAGGGGGTGTTACATTGAGGCTCACAATCTTCGTGTAGACTTTCATTGGAGGTGATCCCTTTGAGTATTATTATGGTTTGCAACAACCCAGTAAAAAAGAAAAGACCAAGAACGTGACTCCTGCAACAAAAATAGTAAGTTCTTGTCAAGAATCCCTATGAATGAATAGTTTGCACTAAAACAATAATATGGGATCTTAGGATAGTTTATTTTTCACTATGTTAGCATGCTTAATCCTTAGAAAGATCCCAACACCACTAACTTCTTCCATGTGATATGATGTTATGAATGATGTGTAAGGATATACAGGGGCTATGGTAAGTCTAAGGTGGCCTAAATGATCCCTTGGCATGATGCACCCTGTGTTAAGTGAAAGTCCTGTAGAGCTGGCGAGCCAAACAAGCACTATGGAATTATATTTAAGCAGAAGTCTTACAGAGTTTACAAGCAAGCTGACACTATTTTGGGAACATTGGGTTATTCCAAAATACCCCCTCCTTTTTTTCTATTTATTTTTCTATTTATTTTTTCATCATTAATATAATTTTAAAATTTTTAATAACTAATTTAAATAATATAATATTATATATATCATTAAAATTACATATTTTATCTCATATAACATTTTATCATTTATTTTAAATATAATTATATTCTCTTAATTGTATTTAAACTCTATAAGATATATTATATAATAATTCATATGCATTTATTATTTTTACTTTTTCAGCATCCACACAAACTAATATGTTTTTTATTTTTTATTTTGCACATCATCGAAGATCATACTCGTGTCGAAGACCATACTCTAATGGAGAATCATACTCGAATGGAAAATCATATTCGAATTGAAGATTATACTCGAACAGAAAATCATAGTCGAATTGAAGATCAGTGATTCATATCATACTCGACTTGAAGATCATTGTATCATTGGATATCATACTCGAATTGCAGATCATTGTCGATCATTATAGATCATACTAGATGATCTTCGAAAATAAAAAGATCTACTAAACCGATTTTATATATGAAAATATTATATCAATTTTTTGTATGTATAATTTGTTTTACTATATTAATTTATTTGCATTTAAAATTTATTAATTTTTATCAAAAATTAGATATTTGTTCTCCTACATTAGCTTATATTGATATTTTATTATTTTAAATATTTTATATAATTTTATATCATCTATTTATTTATTTTTAATTTAATATATATATATATAATTAAATAAAAAATTATGAAGTTAAACTATACTACGTAAATAATTATTTTATATTTTTAATGTTATATTCAATTAAATAATAAATTGTTAATAAAAAATTATTAATTATTAAAATTTATATAAATATTATAAAATGATATAAATTAAAATAATTAAAAATAAAATAAATATATACTAAATATTATAATAATCATAAATATAATCAATTTTATCTAATTATTATTAAAATAATATGAAATAAATAAAATGAGTTTGTATTAATTTAATTATTGTAACTTGTATTTTGAATTGATAAAGTTGCTATAATAATATAATTAAAAATTATAAATCATTTAGATAATTTTTTATTTTAATATATATTCAATTAAATAATAAATTATTAATATAATTTTACTAATTATTAAAATTTACATAAATATTATAAATTAAAATAAATAAATTTTATGATAAACAGAGGTTTGATAACATGTGAAGCAGATCAATAAAAAACTACTGAATATTAAATGTTTTGTAATGTATGAGATTTAGGAAAATGTGTGGTCTAAGCTTATTAGATTTTGGTGACCTTCGAGTAGTCAAAATCCTAACACTAGTGGTAGTTTGAAATATGGGTTGTTATAATAGAAGTCATGATCTATGGCTAAATGTCTTTCGTGATTTACACATAATAACTTCATTTGGAATGAATTTATAATTTAAAGTTGTTAATTACATATGTGCTACTATAGTGTTCCAAAAGCCTAATGGGTCATATACATATAGGAAAATGTAAATCAAGTTACAAATAACAGGTGGAAATGACATGAGATATCCTTGGAACTAAACATAAGATGTTATTGTGCCTTTACAAGGAGAAAGAAATCCAAGTATTTGGGAGTTAAGTATAAGCTTAAAGGGCTTAAAAGTTATATCTTTTAATTAAATATTTATATTAGACCTTTTTAATGAGATTAAAAAGTCGAAACTTAATTTGAATGTTAAATTAAGCCCATTAGGATTTATGAGACTAGTCAGACTATAAATATATCATTATGTGGCTGTCACGTCCTTACGAGACATGTCTCCCACAAACTGACTAATGATTTCCCACTACGACATCGGAAATCACTAATCAACATGTAAGGAATTATATCGGATCGTTGCTCTATAATTTTTTTTCTTTTCTTAAACATCATTACACAATAATTGAATCAATCAATTTAACATTATTAAATATTTTAATATAAGTCATAAGAAAATACGTTCAATAAAAAGAAATACAGAGTTATATTTTGATTCGCACACTTGTACATTTAACTTATACATTTACTGCCATTTACTTTACCGTGATAGTTACAATATACAAAATATACAAAACACGATAGCTTCAGGATGTATGTCACAAGCATTGCTTAGCTACCTCTGGAATCTCGACGTTAACCATGTCTATTGATTGCTTTGATTATGCTTTCTACTCTCACCTGTGTTCATCAGAGATAAAACACTGAGTACGACTACTCAGTAAGTTACACACAATACATAAATAGCATGCATATCAATAATTTAAACCATGCTCATCGACAAACAATTGTCTCACATCAAATATCATCATATTCCATAATATAATCATATTATTCATCATTCTCATTCTCAATGCTTAATATAAATCAATGATGAAAATGATTTGTCAATGTATGATGTGGATGCATTCATGATATGCACCCACCATCCTTTTGTCATCCCATGCCCATATCTCATAATCTGATTGTGCAAAATCTCTGAGTAATAATCAGTAAGGAGTATCTGAGTCTCACAGATATCCATTCTGAGTCTCACGAAATTAGCACACAAATTGAGTCTCACGGATCCACATATATGTGCAATACTCGAGTCTCACGAGAATATATGTGTTGTGCTTTACCCATAACATACCAACACGCAAACCAAGTATCATGGATCCATATATATTATGCAGTTTTTGAGTCTCACGAGAGTCTCACAAGTTATCTCCATCTCCAACACACCGTGTCATGTTTGATATATTTTATGAATCTCACATTACCATTGCATTGTTACCCAATCATGTTTCAACAAATCATGTGCATATGCTTTACATTATTGTCATGCCCATCATAATCACTGAATGTCCATAACATATTATTCACATTTGTATAGAGTCACATCAATCTCATATAATTCACCAATAATATTTCACATTCAGTGTCTCAATCACATTCCACAATCACAACAAGGCACACAAAAGTTCAGCATTACATTTCACACATTCCTGCATAGAAATATACACTTCTATGGAAAATATGTCCGGTGGCCCCCAAACTACACATCATTTGCACACTAGGCACCAAAGCAATAGCAATTTATATAACCATGCAGTTTATATAACCATGCAGTCACACACTTCGCATACAATCATTTTGGCATGCAGTCACACCAAAATCCATAACTTACCAACTATCGCTTTTCCCTTATCGACCCTTCCTCAGTCTACGAGAATCCTTCCAACCTGTGTACCTATTTCACTTTATAAATCCTCACATCAATCATCCATAAACATCTTTCATTCAATCATTAGTTATTAAATATTAATTTATCTTTTAAATAAATCATTAAACCCAATTTCTGACATACACCATATTAAACCTAATCGCTACGCACACGATTAGCCAATTTATTTGGAAATTGACCCCACACATTTTAACTTGTTTTCTATGCTTAATCCATATGAATTTCATAAATAATGTATTAATTAAGAATTTATAAGCTTTAGGTACAAATATCATGCCATTAGATTGTCATCTAAGGGTAACTTTTGTTTAAGGTTCATTTATAAGCATTTCACATGAACTACCTTTGGATTTTGTCCTGTTTCAGCCTCTTACTCAATTCCAATTGCCCTAAAATTTTGTACACTTTTAGAAAACTTAACATTCAAGATTTCATTTAAATTTTAGCTCATTCTAAGTTCATTAAAGTCACTTTTTACTTAGCTAAAGTCATTGTCTTGAATGAAACTTTCACTACTAACACTTGTTATTTTAGTCCATTTAACCATTTAATTCAATTCATTTTAGTATAAAATTTTTACTGCATTTCCTTAACACATTTTAGAAGTTTTCTAAAGATTTGGTTACCATATAAAATCATTTGAATATTTTCTTTACCCTTTTATTTGCCTAACCAACTCCTTAATACCTTTCTGCATTCTCTAAATTAATTCATAACTCAAATCTATCCAGATCATGCTCATTTTTTATATATATTAAGTTAACATACAATTAAAGTTTTACACCAAATTTCAGATCATTTGGAATCCATTAGGGTATAAAACATAGTGTTTAGATTTTCAATATATCACATAGGCTTATCCAGTAGGTCTCATTTGACATATCTAGCTTGTTTAACCATTTTGACCAATTTAGATTCTGCTTTTGACAAAGTGCAAAGCATTAAAGTTTTAGCCACCATCCTAAATATGCTACATATGAAATTTCATGAATTAATTTGATAATTAAAGCCTTCAAACTAAAGAAAAACTGAATGTCCTATACGTGGAACCTGTAGTTCAATAGTTTTGACCTTTTTTTCTCTTTTTATGTAGGTGTGAACCCCTCCCCTAGACACACATTGAAGTATGGATATAACATGTGTCATATAATAGGGATGAATGCACGTGGATGTATGTGAGTCGCCACCTTGTTTATTTATTTTAGGGAAAACCAGGAAAGAACCCTATGACTCCAATTTTAATTAATTAACCTAATTAATTAGATTAATTAGCCCAATAGATTAAGGTACAACCTACGAACCCAAGGAGGATTCAGAGACTATGTCATGCTTTTAACTAACCTTTTTAAATGCGGTGAAATGCAAGGAAAGTGTTTGAAGTTTTGATGATTTGATGATTTGACTTGTTATTTGGGGTTAGATCCCAAACATGCCTACGTACCCTTGTTGAATAAGGAATCAAAGTCGACGTAGTTCAAATTGCCTTTTTTAAAGGGCTTTGAATTTGTGGTATTTAATACCAAATTGCCTCTTAGAGGGCTTTGAGTTTTGGGGTACTTAGTACCAAATTGGGTTGTTTTGGGCCTTATGGGCCAAAATGGTTTTTGGGCATTTGTTGCCAAATCGAGTATTTTGGGCATTTATTGCCAAATTGGATATTTTGGGTATTTATTGCCAAATTGGGTATTTTGGGCATTTGTTGCCAAATTGGGATTTATTGCCAAATTGAGTATTTTGGGCTTTTGTTGCCAAATTGAGATTTTTTAGGCATTTGTTGCCAAAATGGATTGAATTGGGCAATTTGTTTGCCAAAATGGATTGATTAAATGAATTGGGCAATTTGTTTGCCAAAAGGTGATTGAACTGTAATTTAGGCAATTTATTGCCAGAAAGTGATTGAATTTAAGGCTTTTTAAGCCACAATTATTGATTAATTAGACTTTTAGCCAAAACTGTTCGAACTAGAGGTGATATGTCGTAGTTATTGATTAACTAGACATTTTAGCCACTATATTCGAGTTTAAGCTTTTAATACCTCGATTATTGATTAACCGGGCATTTTGGCTTAAATTTCAATTAAAGTAAATGATTATATGGTTGTATTTATGCATGAGTTTGGTTTAGAATTAGAGTAGAAGAGAAGTATGCAAGAATGCTGGAATTGAAATAAGCAAAGTTTCGGAATTACGTACATGTGGGAGACGTCTTCCACTTCGGAGCTTCAGTTTGTCGGTTTTCCAATAATGCAAAGGTAATTATTATTTTTGTCTTTAGTGATCAATGCAAAATGCAAAATGAATGCAAAATGAATGTAGAAAGCTGTAAAAGAGTCGCAAGGAGCGAGGGGGGAGAAGAGATCGCTCGTCAACACAAGCAGTAAGTAACCGTGGACGGCGGTCGCTATCGCCGTGGAGGGCGGTCGCTACCGCCGTGGAGGGCGGTCGCTACCGCCGGTTCGGGCGATCGCTATCGCCTGTTCGGGCGGTCGCTACCGCCGGTTCGGGCGGTCACGACCACCGAGTTGGGCGGTTCGGACCGCCGGTCTAGGCAGTTCGGACCGCCTATTCTGGGCGGTTCAGACTGCCGGTCTGGGCGGTTCAAACCGCCGGTATGAGCAGTTTTTTTCCTTTTTTTCATTTTTCGGGAGTTCTGTACTTCTGAAAATTATTCTGAGGACACCTTCGGTTCCCTTGCGACATTCCGGACATTTCTAGTACCATATTGGTATAGTTTCGGAAAATTTTCTGAAAGGCCTCCGGTCCGGCCGGACTGTTTGCAGTCTGGGAAAATAGGCTTTCCGAACCTCAAAATTCGAGTATTCACAGTAGGGTGGCCGGTGCCACCTCTTCCTTGCTTTGGGCGGCCACCTCTTTCTTTTTCATCCATTTTCTCTCTTTTTTTTTATTTATCCATTATCCTTACTTATCTGCCTAATAATAATAATAATAATAATAATAATAATAATAATAATAATAATAATAATAATAATAATAATAATAATAATAATAATAATAATTTACATAGTAAAATTTTATTTTACTAGTTACCATTTTGCCTTCTTTCCTATTTTAA
>CAOGCB010601266.1:0-18807 GCA_948266635.1 Cnidoscolus chayamansa | reverse complement strand
TAACAAAAAAATAATAATTAACGGCCGTTGACGTTAAGCTCCGGATGGGCTCAATAAGGGTCTAGACTGGTTAAGCCCAAGCCTGATTACTGTGAGACCGGGTCTCACTCTCAGCATTTGGGAACCTAAAGAGCAGAAACCCCAAAGTAGGCTTCTGAAATGAGTAATATTACAAGTAAACCTTTCTCTCCCAATCCAACGAATCCATTACAGGACATTGCCATTTCCAACAATTTACACGCGCTCACACTGCCCTCCCGATCCCTAGCTTTTCCAGCTTAAAAGGTTTTCTTCCCAAATTGAACCTCAAATACTTAGCGGTTAGCAATCGTACCCGATTTCCCACGTCAGACGTAGAGAGAGATGGATCAACACGAAGAGCAAGATCATGAGGTTTACGGAAGTGAAATCCCTGACGAGGGAGAGATGGACGCTGATATCGACATGTCTTCGAGGCCTGAGGAAGACGAGGACCACGGCCATAACTCCAAGGTTCCTCTCTCTCTCTCTAGGATTATACTCTTATTTGTCTGATTTTGTCTGCATTTTCTTTTTTTTTTATTTTTCATTTTTTTTTATGGATTAGGATTTGGAGGACATGAAGAAGAGACTGAAGGAGATCGAAGAAGAAGCTGGCGCCCTCCGTGAAATGCAGGCTAAAGTTGAAAAGGAGATGGGAGCTGTCCAAGGTATCTCTCTGTTTATATCTGCTTGTATATTAGACTCTGACTGTTTAATTTGATCGAACTAGTAGGTTTTTCTATTTTACTTATGCGTGGATCTCTTATTCATATTTTGGATTGCTCTAAATAAACTAGATATGGGAAAAGGCATTCGGTTTTAGGTAAGTGTACGTGTAGGTATTAGTTTGTTAATTTGAGCTGATAACGGATTGAAATTTGACCATTTTTTAATTTATATATTTGGGTAACTGATACAAAGGCTACTGCCCAAGTCCATAGCAAGCAAACTAGTGCATTTAGAACTATACTATTAATTATCCTATTGCTATTTTGCTGTTTTGTTAAACATCTTCTGTCTTTGTATAATTTGTTAACTTCACTAAGTTTTGGCATGAAATTCACATCACCTGTTCTTGTCTTCCAAATTTTGTTTCTTCTGCAAGTGCAAACCTACTTCACAGTTAGTCTTATTTTCACTTTTTGTTTTCCCCCCTTTGGACTTGTTTAAAGATTCCTCAAGTGCTTCGGCAACTCAGGCTGAAAAGGAGGAGGTGGATTCCCGCTCTATTTATGTTGGTAATGTGAGGGTTAACTATCCTTTTTTCTCATCATTATTTTAAAATTATTTTGATAAGTTTTGTCTTTTCTGGGGAGATATAGTGCTTGTTCTCGATAATGTTAATTTGTGGCTTTTACTGGTATTTGCAAGAATCATTTTGTTGATGATATCTTTATATGCTGAGCGTGAATTTATCATTGTGAATTTCAACATATCACGTTAGCTGCTCAAGTAAAATGGTGCCTTGTGTTACTGTTTCTCCATTGCCTATATGTTGTTTTTGGCAACTATATGATCATCACTTACTGATCTTTATTTTATGAATTGAAAAAGAAAATACATTGGTGTGAAACTGTGAGCAATTAGAAACGCACACATTCTACTAGTTTTGGGTTGCCTTGGTTTGGGATTAGTTAAATTCTCGTGTATATTCTGAGGTTTCAAGAAGCATGTCACTTTGAATAAGCTAGTATGGAAGTATGTAATTTTGTTGCTTGTCATTATGTTCTTTAATCCAGGTGGACTATACCTGTACTCCCGAAGAAGTGCAGCAGCATTTTCAATCCTGTGGAACAGTGAACAGAGTAACAATTTTGACTGACAAGTTTGGTCAACCAAAAGGATTTGCTTATGTTGAATTTGTTGAGATTGATGCTGTCCAAAATGCTCTTTTGTTAAATGAATCAGAACTGCATGGCCGTCAGTTAAAGGTATTCTAACTTTTTTTTTATTGTTAATTGCTGTGTGAATTTGATTTTACAATTATAATGGTGGGTCTTGTTTATATTTAGGTCTCTGCTAAGAGGACCAATATTCCTGGAATGAAGCAATATCGAGGAAGGCGTCCCAACCCTTATGGGTTCAGATCCCGAAGACCATTCATGCCTGCTCCCCCCTTCTATCCCCCATATGGTTATGGGTTGGTATTTAAATCTCTTTCCCCTTTTACTCACTGGGACAATGAAGAAAATTTATGAAAACTTGATGTCTTCCATTTCTTTTCTATTTAATGAAGTCTATGCATGTTTCTTTTCATATGCATGAGTGACTATATTCTGGACTGTCTTTGATCATTGAATTGTTCTATTATTGTTTCAGTTCTTGAGAAAGATGTGATTTAAACTTTTCCTCCCCAAAGAAGAGAATATATATTTAAAATGATCTTTATAGTGAAGATATGATTTGCAAATGTTATACTCCTACTTGGGATGGTGTAGTTCAATTATCGTGATTGATTTTTTTAATACAATGGGTTATGCGCTTACTGACATCTGGAAACGGATAGCAAATTATGAGGTGGCTATGGGATATGCTTTTTTTTTTAATGAATGCTTATTCGTTTCCTTCTTCATACATCATGTGCGTATGAAATGGCCTTGATTGCTCATGGCAAGTCTTTACATTGGGAGAACCACAATTTATAAGCCGCCAACCAATGACTGGTTATGTTGGACATTTTTCGAGCTGTGGTTGGATCAGAAGAAATTTTCAGTATTTCATTTCCGACTTACAAAGTGACTACAGTAGCCAGTTGACCACTAGGAGAACATCAGTCTTAACATCCTTACGATAAACTTTGTTTGTTGTGCTTTCCCCATGATATTTGGAATTTCATCCTGATCCATATGTTTCTTCTTCTGATTATTTTCAGTCATTTGATATTGTTTTCCTTTGATTCATTTATCAACAACACTATTTGATTGGTCACATTTATAGTTTACAAGTGGTGATCCATTTATGCTTTGTGCAAAATAGTTATAGTTTAATTTATTATAATGTGCAGAAGGGTTCCAAGGTTCAGGCGACCTACGCGTTACAGACCATACTAATAAGCAGTACCCAACAATTTGAGAAGATCATTGGTTCATGGATTAAAGAGGGGACAGAAAGATTCGTATCATCATTTTCATGGGGAAGGCCACTTTGATTCTTCTCAAATTAATAGCTTGCAGGAATGCGGGTATATTGTGCATCAAACGAGTCTTGCATTGTAGGGGATAAAGGGGGCGCCATATGTGCAAATGTTGCGGAAACGTTTTTCTTTTTCCCCCTTTAATGTATCTATGAATTCACGATCTAAGATCTAAAGTTTCTCATTAGTGTAAGCTGAAAATTTGCGAGATTCATAATTGACCACGGACGCGTTTACGCACTGTTTTGATAGATGGAAAAATGGGAGAAGAAAAAAAAAATCTGGAGAAAATACCAATCATTTTGGAAATTATCTGAATAATATCTGAGTTAATAATCATTTCATACAAGTATTTTTTTTTTCGTTAAAAATTTTTATTGAAAAAACTTTATTATTTTTAAAAATGTTTTAATTTTTTTTTTAAATGGGAAGATATAAAAATTATAAATAAAATTATAAAATATATCATTTATGTTTAATTAATTATTTATTAAGGTATGTAATAAATATTATATATATATATATATATATATATATAATTTAAATATTCTGTCGTAAATACTATTTTATAAGATTGACGCAGTGAATTCTGAATATATAAAATCAAAATACGCTAGTCAGATGCCTGATCTCAGCTTCTTTGGGAGAAATGAAAACCTGAAAGATTGACATTTCTTTCGTTATCGTTCAGGTATTACCTTTTTATTGGAAATTCATTAATCCTATTAGTTTATTTTATATTTTTTTAATTCATTAAATGGAATATATATTTCTTGTCAAATTTCAAGTGTATCTTTTATGTATGTTCGACTTCAAAAGTTAAAATAGAAAAAATTCATATCATTCTATTTTGGATAGGGTAGGCTGATGAAGAGATGAGCTGTATCTGTTGTTATGTGTTATTGGATAAAAAAAACCCTCCTGTAAAGTAAAGTTCAATTGGGCTGGGAATCCATATCTTTTGCTTGTTTCTGAAAAGGATGTACATTCGATAAGTTTACTTATTTATGGTTACTATGGATGTTACCTGGTTGAAAATGTTGTGTTGCAAGTAATTTAGCTTCCAGCCCATACTGCAAACTGTAACTACAATTCCTAGTTTATTTGATTCTACAAGTCTCTCGTAGGATGAGTTATGCATTCTGTTTTTGTTCACAACAATGTATTAAACTAGCTGATATTGAAGTAGATGAACTTCCTGTCTAGGCTGGACAGCTAGCACTAATACTAATGTATAATTGCGTTTACGTTTAGAAAGGCCATTGCACTCAAAATAGATGTTCAATTTTAAAACAAGCAGAGATTTACTGGCATCTCAAGTATAAAGGGAGTCAGGAGAGACAGGTATATTATAATTTTAAGAAAATGCCGGTTTCGTCAAGCACGTTTCTGTTGCAGATATTAATATATGCCTATTAAAATTGCAATGGAGGAGGAGGAGGAGAATTACGTGGTTTCCACGATTCAGATTGCTATTTGCTATATCAATTTACATTCTCTATCGGTACTAAATATTTTTTTTTATTAATTAATATGGGCATTCGAATTCGTGAAGCAATGCAACTTCATTTCTTAATAATAAAAAATAGTAATTAATCCTTTTATATATCAAATGATCCGTCTTAGTCTTCGATTAACGTCCAGATTTGAAGTTCAGTTTTCTAATTTAGAGATGATGCCATTGTGACGTGGCAAATCCAAGTTCTGCCAATTTCCAATTTACAAAAACCGCCTCCATAACTCTCGACAACGACAATTATGTAAATATATTGACAGCATTATTCTTTTTATATTTATAATTTTAAAAGTAATTTATATTAATAAGTGGCGCTAAGATTAATATAGTTGCATCCTATTACCTTTCTCGTCAACCATATCAATCCACGTCATGGACGCCAGGAAAAAACGCCTCAGCCTTATCGCTGACGGTGACGGTCAGTCGCGTCTACCGCCAACTCAACTACCTTTTCACTTTACCTGCCAAAGATAAGGCAATAAGTTCTAAAACGAATTATTACCGCGCGGGTCAAACTGATTGCCGAAGCAGTTTACCGACGTAATGGATAGAGGTTCAAGATCCAAGGGTCACGGATGCTCTGTGCTTGAGTTCATTTTAGGCACAGTGAACGGTCCAGATTTTCCTAAAACCTGGACGCCATTATAGACAATCGTTTTTCACGACTGTATGGTTAATTGAGAGGGAAAGAGTGGTATTTTAGCTTTTATAATATCAGATAAAGATCTTTCACCTCGTTAACGAACTGCTGATTAAGCAGGCAGAGGAAGAGCTTCCCCCCTTTTCTCTGTCTCAATTTCTCTCTCTAAATTCGTGTTTATCTACACAATTCAATCCCATTAACCCAGAAATTACCTCTGGAGTTCTCTACCTTCCTTGTACGCTCCAATCTTTTCCTCCCCTGTTTAAATACTCCTCTCCCCACTCATATCTCCCATTCGACTGTCTTGTTCCTTATCGTCTTCTGCTTTCTCTGGTTCTATCACTAGAGTTCTTTTCCATAGTTTTGCTTTTCAGGGTTCTATTTGTTTCCAGATTCTTTACGCAATCATGAATGCTTTAGCAGCTACAAGCCGCAATTTTCGCAACGCCGCACGAATTCTTGGGTTGGACTCTAAAGTTGAAAAGAGTCTTTTGATCCCATTTAGGGAGATCAAGGTATAGAAATGTCAAGTATTGGATTTAGTTTATGTGTTAATGTGTTTTACTTTGCTTTTGTTCCGAGATTTTTCAAGGAAACACTCTGTTTTTTCATCTTTTTGTGGCTTTTGTTCAGGTGGAGTGCACAATTCCCAAGGACGACGGAACTCTGGTTTCATACGTTGGATTCAGAGTTCAACATGATAATGCTCGTGGCCCGATGAAGGGAGGAATCAGATACCATCCTGAGGTCTGTGATCACAGTTCTTTTCGCTAAATTCGTTTGTCTTTCTTGTGTTTTAGGCCTTATCTGATTTCATGAAGACATTTTTAGATGCTCACGTTAGTTGTTCTGTTCTTGTTGATTCTTTGATCCACATTGTGATCTACCTGGTTGGTCTTTACACTAATCCTCTCCTGAAGTACAGGATCATATCAATTTGCTCAAGTTTCCTGTTGTTAATGCTGTTTTGAGTATCCAGAGAGTAACAAATTTTCTTACGTACAATTTGAATAAGCTACGATGAAGAATGAACAATGCCTGCTAAGTGTCATGATTTATGAATCACTTTTTCACCCTTATGTGTAAAATTCATCACTCATGCATCTCCTTCAAATTCTGAATAGTCTCCTTCTCGCGTATTCTTCGAATATGATTGTCAGAACGTGTTTTTCTTATCTGAAAAATTTTGCACAATGATTTCACTTGAAACATCTTCTCATCAATCCTCCCTGAAGAAAACACTGAAAATTTTCTTTTTCTTCTTCTGATGATTTTTTACTTGAAGGTTGACCCTGATGAAGTAAATGCCCTGGCTCAACTAATGACCTGGAAGACTGCTGTAGTAGACATACCATATGGTGGGGCAAAAGGAGGCATTGGATGCAGCCCAAGGGAGTTAAGTTTAAGTGAATTAGAACGACTCACCCGTGTCTTCACTCAGAAGATCCATGATCTCATCGGCATTCATACTGATGTTCCAGCACCCGATATGGGCACTAATGCACAGGTCATTACTTTTGCTGAGTTTCTTTCTGTTTTGGTGCAATTTTGATAAGACAGATATCATCCTAATTGCTGGGATAAATACATGAACAGACCATGGCCTGGATATTGGATGAATACTCAAAATTTCATGGTCACTCTCCAGCTGTTGTGACAGGAAAGCCCATAGTAAGTGTAAATGTTTAAGTTTGATTTAAATTTTCAAGTAGATATCTAATTTTCTGTATTAGGATCTTGGTGGTTCACTGGGCAGAGAGGCTGCAACTGGTCGTGGTGTTGTTTATGCTGCTGAAGCTTTGCTTGCTGAATATGGGAAATCCATTAAGGGTCTGACATTTGCTATTCAGGTAATCTTGAAACTAAATTTCAATTAAATTACATTCACTCTTAGGTTGATGTTTCGTTGAAAATTACTAAATAACTTCTTTTAGGGTTTTGGGAATGTTGGGTCCTGGGCAGCAAGGCTTATACATGAGAAAGGTGGAAAGGTTATAGCAGTGAGTGACATCACTGGTGCAGTCAAGAACACAAAAGGACTTAACATACCTGAATTACTCAAGCATAAAGAAGCTACTGGCAGTTTGAAAAATTTCCATGGTGGAGACTCAATGGATTCCAGTGAATTGCTTGTATATGAATGTGATGTCCTACTTCCATGTGCTTTATGTGGAGTTCTGAACAGGTTTGCCCTTTTCCAAGCTCCTGGTTCCTTCCTTGTCATTTTCTAGTAAACCATTGCATGGAAATTTTCTAATTTGATGAATCTCAACTAAATTTTCACAACTCCATGTGGTTTTCCTTTGGAGGGAAAATGCTGCCGATGTGAAGGCCAAGTTCATTGTAGAGGCAGCGAACCATCCAACTGATCCTGAAGCAGATGAGGTGACATTGGACTTCTGCTCTTGCTGTCTACAAAACGATAAGGGACAATTATACGTTTTCTGATTTATGAGACTTTGATCTTGCAGATTCTATCTAAGAAAGGCGTCATAATCCTTCCCGACATATATGCCAATGCTGGAGGTGTGACTGTCAGCTATTTTGAGTGGGTTCAGGTAATACATTGGAAAAAACATGATGTTCTCTTATTGGTATTGCTGGTTTAGTACTACAAAGCTGAAGGCCAGTGAACTGTAATGTCTGGTGATGGTTCAGAAGTCTAACTGAAAAGCCTGTAAAGAATATTGTAACATGTTAGAAAATTTTGTAAAATTGCAGAACATTCAAGGATTCATGTGGGAAGAAGAGCATGTGAACAAGGAGCTTAAAAGGTACATGACTCGAGCCTTTCATAACATCAAGAAAATGTGCAAGACTCACGATTGCAATCTCCGGATGGGTGCCTTTACGCTTGGTGTAAACCGAGTTGCACGTGCTACTCTTTTAAGGGGATGGGAAGCATAAATCAACTTTGTTTTACTATCGAAATCCTTCCTTTGTTTCATTGTCAGATGTATTCTCTTCCTACAGCCGAAGGAGCCAACTTCAGCTATTCTTTTTTCTTCTTATTTGACAGATTCCTGAATTGTATCTGGATTCATGTGGTTCATTTGGGAGGCTCCTTTTTAATTTTTTTTTAAATGAAATTCTTGTCAACATCGGAGCTATAACTTTCCAAGTTTGATTCATGGAGTGAATTAGAACTAATTAAATTAAAAGAAATAACTAATTATATGGATCCGTTCAAATTCTATTGAAGTTAGTGCTTGGAACAGTGGGCAACTTGCATTCCTTGGTGGCAATGTTCCCCATCAGATTTTTGGAAAAAGTTCCAAAAAGATATGAAGATAAAACAGCTTGCCCATAACCATAGTATCAGAGCCATAAAGGGTACGTGTAAGCCAAGATAATATTATTTATTACAGAGTATGGGTGCATTTCCTGCTGCTTTCATCCCATTATCATCCACAGCAGCAACTAACAACTAGAGAAACACTTATTCTTTAACATCCATGGCTTCCATTGCCATTTCAGCCTCGCTGCAAAGCGCTTGCAGCTCACATCATATCACCAAGAAACAACAGCCTCATGCCAGACCTGCACGCTCTCTGGGGTCAAAGCAGGTCACTCATGTTTCTACTGCCCTCGATATTGAAGAAAAGAAGAAAGGTTTAATCATAGGTGAACAGCAGGAGAAGTTTCCTTTCCACAATGATGGATCAGAAACTGCAGATGATAAATCAGATTATGGTTCAGAAACAGAACCATCTGCTCCAAAATTTGTTGACGAGCGCTGGAAGAAGGGGACCTGGGATCTGAATATGTTTGTTAAGGATGGCAGGATGGGTTGGGATGGTCTGATTGAAGCAGGTGAGTGAGTTACCTTGTAGTTCATGGAAAATACAAGTTATGGCCTAATCATATGCCTGAGTGCAAACACCTATTATTCTTTCTGTATATTTCATTTTTCAAATTTTTTTATGTTGATAGATAAGGCAACGAGCTGTCTCTTCTAGGAAGTTAAATCTCAGATAAGATGATAACTTCTCAACTTGTTTTACTGAAAATTTCTTCGTAGGAGACTGTTAGTGATCTTAATCTGTTGGAATGATTCAAATGCTTACACAGTATGTTACTCTACCATCTCTTGGCCTTTCAGAAGCGAAGAGGAGAAAATTTCTGGAATTGTACCCAGAAGCATCTACAAATGAAGAACCAGTGCTCTTCAGGAGCTCTGTCATACCTTGGTGGGCATGGCTCAAAAGGTCATATCTGCCAGAGGCAGAGCTAATCAATGGTTTGAAGCCTAGAAACACCTTTTCCACTCAAATTTCTTGCAACTTGGTCTCCAGAACCATATGCATCTCACAATTCACACTTGTATCAATTCCACAGGTAGAGCTGCAATGGTGGGATTCTTCATGTCATATGTTGTGGATGCATTGACAGGACTTGATATGGTTGGCCAGACTGGAAACTTGCTATGCAAAGCAGGAGTTTTTGCGACTGTCATTAGCATAATATTCCTCAGGCGAACCGAAGATTTTGACAACCTGAGAAAGCTGGCTGATGAAGCAACTTTGTATGACAAGCAATGGCAGACATCATGGAAAAACCAGAATGCAACAAGCACCAGTTCTGGTGCCTCGGAGAAAACTGGAAACATGTAGCTGCATTGTCTTGTCACATATATTCCCAAAAGAAACATGTGAGAGACTATTTTCGAGGACCATAGACTTGCTTTGTTAAAGCTTTAGATTGCCTCTTAAAAGCAATCTGAAATAGAAAATTCATCATTATCATGCCCTGCAATATTAACACTAGCAAGCAAACCACATTTAATGCACAGTATGTTTAGCGAGAATTTGAAAATGTATAAAATTTTACTCCTCCGCACTCTTGTAACCAGATTTTGCATGTTGTACCATACTGTCTAGGGAATTAAGGTCACTTGAATTCTACTATGCATGTCCAGTAGAAAGAAGCAACCTTATTAATAATTAGAAAAGTGCTTGTTGAGGCTCCTTATGCGCACTGAGTCTTCGGCATTCCACTTGCTTATTGTTGAACTACTGTAATTTATTACCCCCACCATTCTGTCGGGCCGGGATGCGGAGAACCCTTAAGATGAGGGTAAAATCACTTTTTTGAATCAAGAAAAGTGTTTGTTGAGTAAAATCAACTTTAGAGCTCAAGCCCTTTTAATATTTCTTTATCATAAATTTTTATGGAATTTATTTTACAATTAAGTATATATTTAATTTAATGTTGAATTAGTCATTAATTTAAAATTATTTATAAATTTTTATTTAAATTAATTTAAAAATTTCAATTTATACTTAATTAAGGAGCTTATTGATTTTTATCCAAATAAAAAAAAATTTAACTTCCTTGTTTTATATAAATTAAGAATTCAAGAAAGCTATAAAAATTTTAACTTTTAAATGAAATCTGAGTTTAAATTAAAAATTCTAAATTAAAATTTTAATTATACTGATACTTTAATTAAAAATTAACTAAAATTTTTTATAAAGAAGCACAAAAAATAAATTAGCAAGCTCCATCCATCAAATGCCTTAAAAACACATAATTTCCTGCAAATAAGCTCAATCAAAAGAAAAACAAGAATTAACACAAATATGGAAAAGGTAGCCATAAAAGGATACTGAGCTCTATCTCAATAAGTGGCAGAATTGGTGTAAGGAAGAAAAAAAAAACACATGAAAAACCTGGGAAGTGATTAAGAAATGGTGGTTGTTACGACAAGAAAACAAGAATTGGATCCAGATGATATATGGAAACTAGAAACAGAGCTCAACCAAATAAACCCTTCCCTGAAAATATTAACATCGCATTCCGCCGACCCCAAAAAGCCTAATCTCCAATCCCAACCACCACTACCCTCCAATCCCCAAAAGGCAGAAATTACCAAAGTCTCCAACTTTTCCTATATTGCCTTTCTTTCCCTCTGAACTGCCCCTTCCTCTCCCACAAAATGCCTTCCAAGTCCCCTCCTTCTCCTCCATCGCTTCTCCACCACGACAACTCTGAAGCTGAGCGTCGCCTCCGCGAGGCGGAGGAGCGCTTGCGTGAGGCCATTGAGGAGCTTCAGCGCCGCCAGCGTAGAGCCTCACTTGGTGTTCCTTATCCCCCTTGCGATCACCCGCCTGATGAATCCTGTGTGGCTCATGCTATTGGCAATCTCTGCCAGAGTTTCCTTCTCTCTTATGGTGTCAGAGTCGGTGTTGGTATCTTGCTCCGGGCTTTCAAGCTCGCTAAGGGACAGTCTTACTCTTCCCTCCTCGATCTCAAGGTGAACTGGCAATTTTGACTATAATTGTGCTTAATTACTTTAGTACAACGAAGAAATCAATTGAATTTTATGTTTGTCGAGCAATGCGTGAAAAATTTAAATCTGTGTTATGGTGGCAGCAACTTGTATCGGAGAAAGATTTAATAGTTAGAGAAGAAGCATGCCGCATTGGTTTACTATTCGGGGGATTTACGGGGTCTTATCATGCACTTAGATGCTTATTGAGAAAATTGAGAAGGAAAGAGACTCCATTTAACGCGTAAGTTCTTATCTTTCATTTTGCTTTTTAATGTGACGCTTGGGCGTGAAATATCCTATTCCTTATTTATGACATTGTTTAAGGGGATGATGGAGCAGAATTTTAGCAGGTTCGGTTGCAGGGTTGTCTGTTTTAGCATTAGATGACTCCAACCGGAGGCGTACTCTTGCTCTTTATCTCTTGGCTAGGGTAGCTCAGGTACCTTTGTATTTTTTATATGCTTTAACCTTTTTTTTACTCTAATGTGAAGTTGAAGTGGTAAGAGTTTGATCTTTATCTTGTTAGTTTAACATTAGCTGTTTCTTATCAGTGTGCATATAATTCTGCAAAGTCTAAGAACAAGTTTCACCTTTGGGGAAGCCATTGGAGACATGGAGATTCTTTGCTTTTTGCTTGCGCGTGTGCCCAGGTAAATCAGAGACCATCTTGGTATTTTGGACCAAATTTATCCTTAAGAACAGATGTCAAGCTTTTTGTTTAACCTGCTTATGGACTTGGCCTTGGTTTTCACATGAGGAAGACATTGATGTTATTGGCTATAGAATTAGGGATAGGTAAATGAAGCTAGTAATGGTTGTTGTTCTTGGCTTAGAACCATCTCTTTTGAAGCTAGATATTAGATGCACAGCTTCATGACCAGTCATGTGTTTTGTGGATGGAGTGCTGGCTAATCAAGTAGTATTGAGGGTATCCTGATTAGAGTGCAACTGGCAACATCAAGTGACTTATTGGCAAAACCGGGAATTGTAGAGTTAAGCTGTTGTAGTCCAAAAAGATTCAAGTTGTGAACTATGTTGAATTTTAATTTTCGTTATTAAATTCAGAATTTATATTTCTATTATTTAAGAAGCAATAATTTATTTTGTTTATTTAGGAATTTTGAGTTTGTTTAGTATTCCTAATTTGTTTTGGTTTATTATTCCTATTAGTTATTAATATGACTAATTGATAAGCTATACATGCTTATGTATTGGTATTTTACTGGGGAGAGATTATTATGATGTTATCATTGACAGTTAGTAAGTTCGAGAATTTGTTTCTCTAGAGAATGTGTTTCTGTACTCTTTGATGATTTGTTTCTCTATCATTTGAGAATGTGTTGCTCACCCCGTAGTTCCCCATATTCTGCTGTTTCTACTTCCACATTAATTTGGTTTCAAAGCTTTTTCTTCATAACATACGCTATGTTTGTTTGATTTTCAACAATTAATTGGGTGCAAAACTCGCAGAGGTCTTCTTTTGAAGTTATGGTTTCTATGAAGACATAGTTAAACCAGTGAGAAGTGTTGTGGCGCAAGTGATCAGATCAGGTTAAAAGGCCAGGGACAGAATCAATATATTTTGCAACATTAACTAGGTTTTGTTGTATGATAAAGTATTATCAATTGGTACTTGATATGGTAGCTTTGAATTGTTAAGAACTTTATTGGATGAACATAGTATAGGAT
This sequence comes from Cnidoscolus chayamansa, assembly GCA_948266635.1. NCBI lineage: Eukaryota > Viridiplantae > Streptophyta > Magnoliopsida > Malpighiales > Euphorbiaceae > Cnidoscolus > Cnidoscolus chayamansa. The sequence goes on along the minus strand of CAOGCB010601266.1, from coordinate 5,531 downwards.
GTAATTAGATTTAAAATAACGAGAAATGACTTATTTTAGTCCATATTTTAAATTTCTTTTGAGCAAATTGGATAGGAAAACGAAGGATGACTGGAGCTGCCAAATTCTTTGCTACTTGTGATTGATTAGTATGTTGGATTGGTTTATGGATGCTGTTATGATATATATTGGTTTCCTAACATACTATATTTTTTATTCATTTGTTTTGACAAGTCGTATAAAAACTTAGTGGAACTCTCAACATTTCTGCACTTATTTGCTTATTTGTTTTATCACACTTTCATGTCCATTTTATCATCATTACAAGACGGGGATACTTGCTTAGGACTTTTATGCAATTGGTGAGTCATTTTTATCCTTTTCCAGGTTATGTATGCCTTTATAATGCGTCCTGAGAGCTTGCCAAGAGCATATCATGACTTTATTCAGAAGACTGGGCCAGTTGCACAGCCTGTGTACAAGGCCGTGAGAGATAGCTGCAGAGGTGGACCAGTGGATGTTGCCTCACTATCAGCTTACTTATCTAGTAGAGGGAAACTCAATTCTGTGAAGTTGGAGGAGTTCCCTTCCATTATGCCTTGTTCTGTCATTCATCCAGACACAAATTCGTGTTTAAATCATAATGCTAAAGCAGCATCAGCTACATTTAGAAAAACTTTCCCTCTTTACTTCTCATTGACTTTTGTACCATATGTTGTTCTACACCTTCAAAAGGTAAATCTTTAACTCTATTTAATGCTGTTACTTGTTTACACTTTTTTATACCTCTCCTTTGAGAGTGTTGCAATCAAAGATCTACATCAATGCACATCTCAAGCTCCAATATTAATGTACATAACACATTCAATATTTGCTCCACCAAAATATAAGCGTCAAAGGCAATCCCCTAGTCATGGTCCTGACTCCTGCATGATCCTGGGATTGAAAATGAGGGTACAGGATCACTGTTTTCGGAAAATGAAAAAGAATGTGTTAAATTTACGCAACATCCAATTTTAAACCTGTAATGCCTGAAATTGTCAAGTGCAACCTTTAAGATAGTACCGATGCAACCTTTAAGATAGTCATACTTTTGTTGTATTTCACAAAAATGATTTCCATTGTGGCTCCGCCTATTCTTCTGCTTTCTTTTCAATAAAGAATTTGGAACCATCTCCTTTTCTCTCTCTCACTCCTTGTGCCCTAAAATGATTGGAAGTTATACTAATTTATCTTTCTTCCAAATTTTCATCTGCATAAAGTTCATGGATGCACCTGCCGGTACATGTTGGCTTGCTGTTAGAGATGCTGTTCGCTCAACCACATTCTTATCTGCATTTGTTGCGATTTTTCAGGTACTATATACTCATTTTTTTTATCTTTTATTCTTAAGCTTGTTTTTTTTTTTTTCTTAAATATTTCATGGATGATGCAAGGGGGTGATATGTTTGCATAGAAAAGTTGCAACAGTAGACCACAAACTTGTCTATTGGATCGCAGGAGGAGTTTCTGCCCTTTCTGTACTACTAGAGAAAAAATCTAGACGTGCTGAACTTGCCTTATATGTTCTGCCACGAGCTGTAGATTCATGGTGGTATATTTTAGTTAACCGTCACCTGCTTCCAAATATTAAGAATGCAGAGGTATCACTTTGGTTTACCCATTCTGTTCTGAATACATTCTTTCATTGCCTTCAGATTGTTTGCAATCCACATGATGTTGAAAACTAGATTACTTGCTTTATTTTATATATTATTTAATTCTCTTTTTCTTTTTGTACACTCCTTTTTTGTCTTCTACTTAATATTGTATCCTATCATTGGAAGAAGGCTTTTGAGCAAATGTGTAGGCTTGTCACTTAGTACATGATTTCGTCTTAACACCAATAACTAAACTAGAATCTTCTACTTCTTCTGCGCAAACCAAGAAAAATATGTACTGTTACTTCTATTTAAATCTAGAACTCTCTTAGAAAACTTTTGTATCTCTACAATGGCCATTGCAGTTTGAGTGTTATTAAAAATTATGTTGCGGTGCCAAATTACATAAACTTGGTTATGGTTGATGGTAGGGTTTTCCCTACGTATATAATAGGTGCCCGTATGAATGCATGATCTGGCATTGTAATACGTGAATTGCTTAAGTGGTTCAATAGACAGTCAAAACACTGTAAATTCCAACTAACCTCTTTCACATAAACTTATTTCTGAAAGACCATACAAAGTTTCATGGGTAATGAAACCTAGTTGGATGATGTTACAGGTGGCTTTATTTTGTGCTTGCATGGGCGGAATAATGTACTACTTGGAACATGAGCCTGACACTATGGCTCCATTCCTCAGGCGTCTGATCCGTCGCTTCCTTGCTAGCAGAATAAGCAATCCAAGCCTTCCATCTAATCGGAATGCTTCATACACATATTTGCAGACTCTTGATACTATGAAGCAGCCAAAATTGCAGGAGAGCAGAGAGGCTGAAGTTTTATCGTCTCAGAAATACAATCTTGAATCCATTCCAGGGCTGTAAGTGTATTTTGGTGGCTCAAGTATTCCTGCTTTCTGAGACCCCAGGCATTCTTCCATAATCCAATTTATATATCATTTGTTAGAAGGCATTTGAGATCTGCTTAATACATTATAATTGACCACAGGGAGAATAATATTTCAGGCTTATTATGACCGTGCAAATATGTTGAGGGACAAGTTTTTATTTCATCTAGAGATAGGGCTTTCTGTCCCCTTATTGTATGCCCCTTCAGAACAGTCTTTTCTGAGGATGAGATGTTGCTGAAGGGTTTTAAGTAAAATAATGATAGTTGTAACAATTCTGAACTCTGGAAGGGGATATCCTCTTGTAAATGATATGTTCATTTTATATGTACTGTAGTGCTTTAGCTGTTGGTTTATTTTGTGATCTATAAAATATATAAACTTTTTCACCAATTTTCCTCGCATATTGTACCATTAGAAATCATTCTCATTCTGGTATTTGGATGACTTGCATTCTAGTTCTCTGCTGTTCTTGAATCCTGATTTCTTCTGATTATGAAAATACTGCTGTTGGCTGGTTATCGTTATACATTATCATTTTCAGTACAGTAGAAAAGAGTAGGCCACGCAAATAGCAGGAGGCTTGTATCACCTCATTCGGTCATGCCCTCACCACCAATGCTCTCTTTTCTGCTCGCAATTATCTTCTAAAGTGGAATTTTATTTATATTTATATCTGAAGAAAATCATAAATTCAACACAAATTTAAATGTATGAATCCTAATCCATGCGTTAGTATAACGCTCTAGGATCATTATTAAACTGGATGTAAGGTTGTAAGGTTGCTGGAGTTGGTTTAAACTCCGTGATATCATAATGGATATAAGGCTGGAATCAGCTTAAACTGAATATGTAGGTTACTCATTACTGTCAGAGCTATCACCAGAGATGTGGCAAAATAGAACAACCAAATAACTTGGTGGATTATTTACTTCAAATTTAAGAAGGATATAGACTGTCCTAGTGAGCTTGGACTGCACCATTGGATTTTGAATAGAAAAGCCGTAAAACCTTTCAAGTTGGACTTAGCCCTCCAGGAGGTGTTTGAATCAATATTGGTAATATTTGGTCCAATTGCATTTCCATCATTCCATGCATACGGATATGCATGGTTCCAACGCATTTTATATGCAACACTCCTTTCAGAAACATGCTACCAGATGAAATGAGCTCTATGTCATTTTAGCGACGGTAATCTTGTCTTCAATCACATAAATTATAGCCAAGTTGATGAGATTACAAGTAAAGAAGATGGGAGACTTTACTGGGATAAAGTTGCCACTGAGAGTGTCCTGCATGAGATCCTCGATACTTGGAGAAATCCAATATAGTGAAAGAGACTGAAATGGAGTTGAGAATTGAGATCGCTTGTATCAGTTTGACATCCAAATTCGTGAATGGAGAATGGACCCTGAGATAGACGGATGGGTTTTGTACTGTTTGTGTGCAATCTTATCCCAGTCATAATGACCCGCAATAAGCTGAATTGAAACAAATCAAACAACGCTAAAATTATTAGTTAATAATCTAATTCTCTCCCTAATGACATGCTTCCAGCTCATATAGGATAATGTTGATAACTATATATATATTCAAAGTTCAAACACTCAACGTTCATCTTATAGTCTTTATCCGATACCAGCATGAGCTGCCAAAAGAATTGCTTGCTGCCACATTTCGGAATACGAGTGGCCCTCAGTGAACAGAAACTACTTTTTAAACTTTCTCTTAGTCAACCATATGATATATTTTAGACATATAGGTCCAGAGTCGCAACTATTTTACTAAATTATTTATGTCTGGCATTAGGTTGTTTTCTGCTGGTGTAATCCAGTGAGGTTGTTCAAAAGGAGACCATAAGGAGATAAGTTTAATTATTCCATAAAACAATAATACTAATATCTACCTTCGATGCTTATTTACAGGACCATCATGTCAAGGCCATCTGTAGCCAAGTCGGTTTTGTTCCCTTCGCAAAGATCATCATATCAATACAATGGACGCAAGATTATTCGAGGCGGCTCAAAGTGGAGGTATCAATTACTTGCAGATACTGCTGAGAGAAAACCCACTTATCCTTGACAACATCGCACTGCTATATACTGAGAATCCCCTCCATGTCGCTCTGGCAACTGGAAACGTTAGCTTCGCCAAGGAGATTTTAATGTTAAAACCCCATTTTGCCAAAGAATTAAATCAAGATGGGTTCAGCCCCATGCATATGGCAGCAGCTAATGGCCATGAAGAGATCGTAAAGGAGCTGATGGAAGTTGACCCCAGCCTTTGCTTGTTAGAAGGAAGAGAAAAAAGGACTCCTCTTCATTACGCAGCCATCAAAGGGAGGGTTGAGGTAATCAGTGCTTTGCTTTGCAGTTCTCCTGAATGTATCAATGCTGTGACAATTGAAAGAGAGACTGCTTTGCACCTTTCTGTTAAGAACAATCAATTTCAAGCAACAGGGGTATTGGTAAAATGGATCAGAGAAAATAACAAGGATGATGTGTTCAATATGATAGATGAACGAGGCAATACAGTCCTGCACCTTGCAATCTGGAAAAAACAACGCCAGGCAAGATATTTGTCTTAATTTTTGTTTACTATATATCTCTTCATGAAATCTAATTAAGCACGTAAAATTGAACTACAATAATATATCGTTTGCTAAATGAGGTTGTATAGTGGAAGCAAAATTTGTAGTGTTTGACCAATATCTCGATATTTAAGCAAAAATCTTTCAGAAAGATTAATAATAAAAGAAATTAAAAGGATAAAAGAAATTCTGTGCAGGTAATAGAATTATACTTGACAACAGAGCAAAAGGTCCAGGGTCGTTGGAAGTAAATGCCATCAACAACAATGGCCTCACTGCCCTGGATGTGCTACTAATGTCCCCAAGTGAAGCAGGTGATCGTGAAATTGTTCAGATGCTTCTAAATGCTGAAGCTATGAGGGGAAGAGATGATACCTTTTCGACTGCTCCTTATAATCGAACTCTTACGAACA
>CAOGCB010601014.1:0-10192 GCA_948266635.1 Cnidoscolus chayamansa | reverse complement strand
GAGGAAGAGGCTCATCCTAATCTCTCTGAATTCGCAGCCATCAGCCTTCATGCGATACTAGGCAAAAACCTGGCAGCAACCATGATAATAAAGGGGCAGATTGGCAAACAAGAAGTCATTATTTTGGTGGATAGTGGATCGACACACAATTTTGTGTCTAAATCCATTGTTCAAAACTTGCAACTTTCGATCCATATGGTATCTGCTTTTGGTGTGCATATTGGCAATGGGGACATTATGTTGCAATAACATCTGTAAGAACGTTGAAGTTCATCTTTTCGGACTAAAGATCATTCAGGATTATTATCCATTTTGTATTGGAGGTGCAGCCGGGAATCCAATGGCTAGCTTCCCTCAATACAGTGCAAGCCAATTGGAACAAAATGTTCTTGATTCACTCTCAACGGCCAAAAATACAAACTACAATGAGTGCCAACCAACAATATAGACCAAGCCTCATTCCAAGCCTTGTCCACCCCGGCTCGCTCATCCAAAACACCTTTCCAAGACATTCTCAATGAATATTCTGCTATATTTTCCGAATCTACCACATTACCTCCATTTCGCACACATTTTCATGCCATTCCCTTAATACTCGATGCTCAGCCACCCAACATATGACCCTATAGATATCCATTCACCCAGAAAAATGCGATTGAGAGATAGATATCTACAGGCTGGTTTTATCCATTGCAGCCCCTTTGCAAGTCTAGTACCTTTGGTGAAGAAGAAAGATGATTGCTGCATATGTGTGTGGATTACAAGGCCTTAAACAAACTCACAATCCCGGACAAATACCCAATTCCGAATATTGATGAATTATTAGACGAGCTACATAGTGTTACCGTGTTCTCCAAGATTGATTTACAGTCTGGATGCCATCAGATTAGAGTGATTTCTGCAGATGTACCAAAAGCTGCATTCCGCACTCATTCCAGACATTATGAATTCCTTGTCATGCCGTTTGGGCTCACCAATGCCCTATCAACTTTTCAAGCGGCAATAATGACTTGTTCATGCCTCATCTTCACAAATTCATCTTGGTCTTCTTTGATGATATTCTAATCTTCAGCAAAGACGAAGAAAGCCACTCTAAACATATTCAAGTCCCTACTCTGGAACTACTCATTGAATGGCGGGACAGAACTACCGAAGAAGCAACCTGGGAATCTTATGACAACGTAGCAGGTCAATTTCCTTCATTATGACTTGAGGACAATTCGTATTTCCGAAGGGGCAGTATTGATACAATAAGCAAGCCATTATGTATCTACTCTAGAAGAAAATTTTAAAAAACATGATAAAGATGAGAAGTTGACAGTCGATCAGCTCCACCTTCTTGAGCTGATCGATTCAATGGGAGATCAATTTATCCCATAATTTCCGTTATTAGCTATGCTATCTTTTTATCCATTATCTTCTTAAATTTAGCTAGTTAGTTGAGAGAGGGAACTTTAGCTATGTTATTTTCTTATCCGTTATCTTCTTAAATTTAGCTAGTTAGTTGAGATAGGGAACTTTAGCTATAAATAAATCAAATGGGATTGTTCTACGCGGTAGATTTATTTTGCGATTCCTCTATTGTTTTGGAGAGTAGTCTTTCTCGAAGTGGACTTATTATTAAAACTGTTTTTTTTTTCAATATTCTTTTCCACATTGTCTCTCTTACTCTTTCAGTTTCCTTAAAACTCTATCACCCTTAATTTTTTATCCTTGTACCAAACACATCCTTAGTAGCTAAAAAAATTGCTTTATCGTTATTGATTGATATTATTTGCTTAGGTTTAAATATGAATTTGAACATTTGATGTTGGAATGACTACTAGGTACCCAGATAAAACACGTGAACAGATAAAGATTGCATGTCCATTTTGTCGTGGCAATTGCAATTGCAGAATATGCCTCAAAGAAGATATAGTTTTGCCGGTATGCTTCTCTTTTTTTTAAGTCCTGCTCTCTCTTAGCTATGTAAACGTATTTCGCAATCAATGTGTATTATATGGTTTTCACAGGCTGGGAATAATGAAGCAGATAACAATACCAAATTGCAAGGACTTCTTTACTTGCTTGACAAGACTTTGCCTCTCTTGAAAGACCTTCAACAGGAGCAAAGCTCTGAATTAGAGGTGGAGAGCAGAATTCATGGTATTATAATTTGATGCAATTATTAATCTGTATTATTTCAATTCTATTAGCAATTCATTTAACCAAATGTTTAACTGTATACATGTTCCTCTTTTGCCATAGGTGTTCAGTTGACAGAAGATGATGTTGTGAAATCCATACTTGATGATGATGATCGAATATATTGGTAATTTGGTATTACTGCTTTTTTGCATATCACACAAGTCTAAGTGAACTTTTGTTTATTGAACTTCACGCAATCTTATTCCCATGCTTTTGCTTGCTTTGTCTATAACTGTTGGAAGAGTCTAGACTATCTAAACCGGCAATTTCTCATTACCTTGATGTAATGCTTCTCAGGCTTTAGGCTTGACACTAGTTTAGGTATATCGATTTTTTTATGTCACATTGATGATTAGAGCTTATGTTGTTTATAACATTTTCACAAATGGATATATCAAAGTACTGTTTTTCTTTTCCAAGTACAATCAAGCCAAGCAATAAAAGGTCACAAAAGCTTCGGTTGGATTGTATTTGCATATTCTCCAAATAAGTAATAAAAATTCATTTTTAATATGTACATTCCCAACATTGCAGTTTGTAACTATGAAATTTTCTTTCAACAGTGACAACTGCAATACGTCAATTGTCAATTTCCACAGAAGCTGCTCTAATCCTGATTGTTCTTATGATCTCTGTCTCACTTGTTGTTGGGAAATTAGAAAAGGTTTTCGGCCTGGTGGTAATAAAGCTGATTCTTCACGCCATCAACTTGTTGAAAGAGTGAATGGTCCAGGCACATATTCGACTGCAAATGTGAAAAAGTTTGGTTGGGAGTCCCAAGTGTCCCATCTGGAAAACAAGTGTTTAGCTGATTCATTGTCTGACTTTCCTGATTGGAGAGCAGAGGCTGATGGAAGGATTCCTTGCCCTCCTAAAGCATGGGGGGGTTGTGGTGCTGAGATGCTTGTGCTGAGACAAGTCTTTGAAGCTAATATGGTTGAAGATTTGATTAAGCGTGCAGAGGAACTTACTAGTACTTTTAAGCCCCCTGATATTGATTGTTCTCAAGAATGTTATTTGTGCCGTCCTTTCAGTTCAACTGTCTGCAGAATGAAAGATTTTGAAGTGAGGAAGGCCGCTGATAGGGAGAAAAATGATGATAACTTTCTGTACTGTCCAAATGCTCTTCAAATGGGAGACAATGAAATTGAGCATTTTCAAATGCATTGGATGAGAGGGGAACCTGTTATAGTTAGAAATGTTCTTGAAAAAACGTCTGGTCTGAGTTGGGATCCAATGGTCATGTGGAGGGCTTTTAGAGGCGCTCAAAAGATATTAAAGGAGGAAGCACAAAAGGTTAAAGCCATTGATTGCCTGGATTGGTGTGAGGTAGGTTTTGACCTTTTGCATGTTGAAGTTTCATTTTGCGCACCCGCAATTACTGATCTTACCATTAATGAAATTGCTTCCTAGGGTACCATGATGACTTAGTTTCTTGAGCTTTAGGTTTTCTCATTATTATTTTGCAATGGATACCACATCTTATGCACCCATATGAGCTTTTTGGGGTAAAAATAAATTGAATGTTATTATAAGAATGCATAATTATCTCAATCATGCACAGTTGATGGGGACATATCCTTTTCTTTGATGAAGTGAAGCCATAAAATTCCTGTTTCCTTTTAATAACTTGTTCAGTTAGCTAGCTCATAAGCAATTCCATTTCATTTTCTTATAAATATGCACATAATTCATGCATTCACTTCAGATTTCTTTCATGACATGGATTATGTGAATTCAACCCCAAGCTTCCAAGGTCTCCTCCCATCGTTCTTGATCCAATTAATGGTATTTTGTGGATCAGATTCCACAATCAAAGAGTCGTATGCTTTCTTCTTTTTACTTAACTTCAATGCTCTTATTTGCTCTTACGTCTGCCTCAATTGATTAGAAAAATGAAATGCTGCAGATGAAGGCTCACATATAAATGGGCCTTCCAAATTGGACTTCAATAGCTAAACCAAAAAGTTCCAAAAGCCATAAAATATATGTAAATATATTTTGATAAATTTAAACACTGAATATAAATTGTAATTTAGTTTCTTGGATTTTCAAGGTTAAAAAGCAAATGAAGAAAAATGAAATCCAAATATAAATCTCAAAAGAGTACGTTGAACTAATTGATATGGCATTATATATGTTGAATAATTTGTTTTAAACTAAAGGAGAATTACTATCAGATCTCTGAGTTCTTAGGAAATTCACCAATTCATCTGTGTTTCACAATTACTTAATGATCTAATAGGACTAAATATTTGATTTTACAAAAGACAAAAATGTTTTAATTGAGTGATTTTGAAACAGAGACAAACTAATGAATTTCCTAAAACCTAGTGGACCTGATATTAATTCTTCCTAAACTAAATTGTGCTCAATTGGAAAAGAACTTTCCCTTCCCAAGGCCCTTGTGGACAAATATAGTTCTTGATAATTAGTTGCTTGTTAATGAAATTAAATTTTGCATGCTAATTGAATACTAAAGTTTCATGTTAATGAAATGGAACAAGGGATATTTGTTTCTTTCCTGAATTTATAGCATCTTATTCACGATGTGGATTTCATGAGCTAGTGTGTCCACAGTACACTTCACATATCAGTCAATGCTAGCATCATTTTGCACATAGGTGGTCCATAATTTCAGCTGAAAATGCATTTATTTTTCATCTTGGTGCCACAGGTTGAAATTAATATTTTACAGTTCTTCAAAGGGTACTTAGAGGGTCGAAGGTATAAGAATGGATGGCCTGAAATTCTGAAGTTAAAGGATTGGCCACCATCAAATTCATTTGAAGAATGTTTGCCAAGGCATGGTGCTGAATTTATAGCTATGCTTGCCTTTAGTGAGTATACCCATCCAAAATCTGGTCTTCTGAATCTAGCTACAAGACTTCCTGCTGTCTTGAAGCCTGACTTGGGACCGAAAACATATATTGCTTATGGATCTATGGAAGAACTTGGTAGAGGTGATTCAGTGACTAAGTTGCATTGTGACATTTCTGATGCGGTATGCAATAATTTCACTATGAGAAAAAAACTGCTGCTTTATATTTATGTTTAAGGTGTTGCAGTTTCTTTCTTCCCTCTCCATTTCTGTACAATCAATTCTTCTGCTTGTTCTCCCCAAATGAATAAAATTATTTTTCTTAGTTTACGATGGTATTATTGATCAAATTTAGATTCCTACTTGGACAACTCTTGCTTTGAAGATATTATATAAACCTTTGGTTAATAATTTTGGCATTCTATACAGTTCTTCACTTGCTTGTTGAGGAATTTCTTGTGCCTTTGCAACTTCTCCTTTTGGGAGTTAGTAAATGCAATCCTGTCGTTTTGAGCAACCAAAAGATCTATGCAGATTGATAATATATGTATTGGATAACTAGTATATGTTGCTGCCTAAAAGTTTACATACCTGCGTTAGATTGGTGCGTCTAAATTTTCATTGCATTCACATGCATGTGAAAGGCAGTGATGATTGGTTAAGTGATATCCTTTGAGTTTGTCACTTCTAGTTTTAGACCAGAAAAATGCTTTTTTAGGATTCTTTCTAAGAAGTTTTCTAGCTTTCTGCGTGTTCAGTATATTTCTTAATACCTTTCATGGGATTCTTACTGTGTTTAAATTAAGGGGAATTTTGGCGTTAATTGTCAATCTTAGAAATATATTTAGTATTTTAGACAATTAAATAAGACCACTCATGTCCAAATCAATGTACTAATATTCTAAAAAACTGAAGAGGGTGCTTGTAATACTATCTGCTAGTTGTGGTTATAAACTCATGCATTAATTTAATTTAATTTTTCATTAAGGTTAATGTTCTCGCTCACATGAATGAAGTGAAGATTCCTCCATGGCAAAGTAAACTTGTAGACAAATTGCAAAAGCAATTTGAAGATGAAGATTTGAATCAGATTTGTGGTCTGATGCAGAAAGCATCAAGTAAATTTGAAAGGAAGCTACAGAAAGAACATCATAAAGAGGAGGATATAGATCCTGAATCATCTCAAAGGGGGGAAACAAATGAGAGTGATTCCTCACTGGAACGGCTGTATATACAGGAAATGAAAATGGATGAACAACAAAGTAAATCCCAAGAATTGGGTGGATCCAATTGCGGTCAGCTTTCTCAGAGATGTTCTACTTCGACCATAACTACAATAACTGAAAATACAAATGAGCAGTTGGTTGGAAACGTGGATAAAAGGGTGCCATATTCTGCTTCCCATGTGCTTGATTCCATCTCCTTGTGTTCCAAAGATTGTGAGTTGAAACAGGATGAGGTGAAAGGATATTCATCAGAATGTATGGATCTTGTTAAGGACAACTTGTTACCTGAAAGAATGCATATGAATACATCTGATAGTCATGGAATGAATGAACTTTTGAGAATGAAGTTGGGAAACAACGACTGTTCTCTCAATTACCAACATGAGGGATGCACTGGCCTTGTTGATATAGCTGAGGGAACAAATAATTTGGGGGCAGATGATCTAAATATAAATATGACCAGTAAATATCTTCAGAAAAATCATGCTGCAAAACTTCTATATGGTGGTGCTGTTTGGGACATATTTCGTAGGCAGGATATACCTAAGCTAATGGAGTACTTGAAGAAGCATCAGAAAGAATTTCGTCATATCAGTAATCTTCCGGTGAATTCTGTGTGTATCTTGCCTACCACTACCAGTAATTTTGTTGTAAGTTACATTATTGTAAGCTCCTGCTCTGCACTTGCTTCAGGTTGTTCATCCTATTCATGACCAAACCTTTTATCTAAATGAAAGGCATAAAAGGCAACTGAAGGAGGAATTCAGTAAGATATTATTTCTCTTAGTTACTCATTCTAATTTTATCAACATTTCAATGGGATAATGTGAGGAACTTGTGTTCAGATATTGAACCTTGGACGTTTGAGCAACATCTAGGTGAGGCTGTTTTTATCCCAGCAGGGTGTCCACACCAAGTGAGAAATAGACAGGTTAGCTGTTATGGCATTACTTATTATTCTGACTGACTTGCCTATAAAGTTCATTCTTGTCATGATCTAGTTGTGGTTTTGCATCCATCTACACAATGACTAACTTAATGTTAGATATTTGATTAGGTCATGAATTTTGGTGGTTTTTTCATTTAAAATTTGCCTTCTGCTCCTAAGAGAATATTAATATGCAGTATCATGGAGTTCTAGAGATAATAAGTAGATTGTGAAATTCGGAAAAGTATATTAAATGGTAAAATAAAATAAAATGAGAAGCATGTGAATAGTAAACACTTGATGGAAAGTATCACCCCACCCACCACCCCAATTTACAACATGAGGCAGTCTTCTATTGATAAACAAATTCATCTTTAGGGACTTAAAATGATTGATGTCCAGAGCTTCTCAATACCTTTTGTCTGTGTTGTACTGTTAGGTATCAGTCAAATTCAAAACCAGTGACATGAGGCCTCTCTCTATGAGCTTATTGTAGTGCTATATAGACTACTAGATCAAATCAAAATCAAAATCACAAGAACACATTTGAAAGTCACATGGTATCTTTAATCTTTTACAGTCCTGCACAAAAGTGGCCCTTGATTTCATTTCACCTGACAATCTTCAAGAATGTCTCCGGTTGACAGAGGAGTTCCGTATGCTTCCAAAAAACCACAGAGCTAAAGAAGATAAGCTGGAGGTAGGTCATCTATACTTTTTCTGCATCCTTCTAACCTAATTTTGACCTCAAAATCAATTCTTTTGCTATTTAAAGAGCACAATGATTATAAAAGCTTTGAAGTAGTTGTCATGATTTAATGTTTTGCGTATCCTCATTTTATATGCTTAGATGTGTTATTTACGGTTATTTACGGAACTACTGTTAATTCTCCAGTTCATTATATAATTGGATCAAAACTCCCTTTTTTTATCTAAAATTTTAATCGTCTTCCGCTTTTTATGAATATATCCTCAATATCTTTTTTTCTCTCTCAAAACTGATGGCCTTTCCTTCAAAATCCTCATCACATCTAACATTTAGCTTATTGGGCATTTGTGAATGATGGGCGTGAATAAACTGTGGATTGGAAGCCATGGTCATGTTTCTCGTGCATAATGGGAAGATACACTCAAGAGCAATAATTGCAATCAGGATTGAACCTAGATGGTAGGAGGGGGCCGCCCTTCATTTTGCCCTCTCATGCCCAGAATCCTCCCCCCACCCAACATAATAAAGACAAAGCAGCTCAGACGGACACAATTCTGTTTAATTTCTCCTTTATTCAATTTCATTTTCTTTTATTCTTATATTTTTCACTGAGGAATGCAGACGAACTTGAAACTTTGTCTAAATTAAGAGGTGCATTTGCCATAGACTAATCATACAAGTGCTATGCAAAACTTATTTCTAGTATGCAAAAATGATAAATTTATCTTTAGTGTTTCTGAAGTTTTTTCTCTCTTATATTTAATTGTAATTTTTTTATAGCTAAAAAGGCAATCATATAATTCTTGATAATTTTGTGTATGCATATCAGCAAGTCTAGATTTATATTAATGTTATTTAATTTTTATTGTTTGAATACTTAAATTGATATTTAATTTTAGGTGAAATTTTCATATTCATAAAATTTGTACACTTGAAAATAAGATTGGATTGTTTTTATTTGTGAACCGCAATGTGCTTGTTTTTTGTTATGATAAGTCAAGAATAAACTTTTAAAAAGACGAAGATGTTTTTCTCTTTGTTTTTTTAGTGTGTATTGGGGGGGGGGGGGGCACCTGAAAATATAGCATATACTCGCTTATAGATGATTTCATAACTTGAAAAAGAGCAATTATCTTTATTTTGATAGATTATGAGTAATGGTTATTTTGAGAATTTTAACAACATATCTTTTCTGTAACTGCGAAAAGATATTTATTTTTTTACTGCAATAAGCATTTGAATCCCCAACCACCGCTGGCTTTGCCTCTGCTCAAGAGGCATAAGATGCATGCTGTTACTTGCTCCTCCAATAATGGTGGCCCTTGACGTTGGCCTTGGTAGAGAAATAGAGTTTTTGTGTCTGGTATATGGGTAAAGATAGGTGGAAGGTTCAAAGGAGAATATGGCTCATGGGAAAGGAAGGATAATTCAATGAGAGTGATTTGGTGAAATAATTACGATTTGATTATGAAGTTGTGAATATATATATATACATATGTGCGTGTGTATGTATATCTGAACTGCAAATCAAATTGCATGTTATGGCATGGGCTGTGGAAATACCTCCGCCCTTCTATATTCATGGAATAAAAGTGTAGTTTATCCAAATAGGATTTTGACCTTTTTGGTTGGAGGTAAAAGTTTTTTTCTCCCCATCTACGTAAAGAACATATGCAATATTATTTTGTATGCTAGATTGATTTTGGTCATAATAAGTCCTCGACTGTGGTACTATAACCTGTATTTTACAACTTTATTATGCTGTTAGCCTCTTAGTGGTTTAATATCTTGTAATAGATTTTCATTAGTGTTTTGCAGGTGAACCAATAATGTACCATTTCTAAGTTTGTTTGTTGTACTCCAAATTACAATTTCCTTCAGACTTTTCTTCGTTCTAATTTTTTGATTCCTGTTTTTTTTCTCTTTAAGATAAAGAAGATGGCACTGTATGCAGTAAGGGATGCTGTAAGTGAAGCCAATACTCTGATTTCTGGACTCGAGTAAGTCCAATTCTTGGCCTCATTACCTTGTGATAATTTCTTTTGCTCCGCTGTTGAAATCCTTGTGCAAGTATGATGTTTTATGGTTGTCTCTTGCAGCTCGTCAAATGGCGACAAGCAAGTCCAAGAGCATTTATGACGATCATAATAATAAAATGGAAGAGCTCTGTAAATAGGCACTGAAAGGAGCTGGTGTTAATTGGTTAGGTTTTACAGGTAGGTATACAATACAATTCTGATGTTTATTTTCCTAAACCCTTGTATCAATATCACAAGATTCTGGGTTTGTTTGCCCTATGAATCAATAGAGGTTTCAACTTA
>CAOGCB010600636.1:0-13456 GCA_948266635.1 Cnidoscolus chayamansa | reverse complement strand
AATTCAAATTAATCTCGCACGAGTGCTTCAAATCCCATCTCAATTCAAGAATCCATAACAATATCTTACATTTATTTTAATTTCAAGCAACATAGTGAATATTTTTAATAATATATTTTTATATTTAAAAAAATTATAATTTTATTAAATTAAAAAATAATAGTGTTTGTAATGGATTCTTTTTTCTATCCTATTATAAATATATAAATTAATTTAATATAAATAAATATGATTGATATAATTTGAAAATAATGAAACCAAAACCAAACTCCTTTTAGTTTAAAATCAAATCAAATCGAAATAAAATAAAATCTAAATAAATATTTTTATACTTTAATTTTCTCGAGTAATTTGAATAATAAATTAAATTTTCATTATACATAAATTTTACTATTTATAATTTACATAAAATTTTCATTGATTAAAAAAATTAAATTGATAAATTATATAAAATGGTTGGATTATAATATTTTTGGTGAGTAGTCAATATAATTAATTTTATTTTATAAATTAATGAAAAAACCAATAAGTTATAATAAAAATTATTAATAAAATATATTATTAACTATTTAAATTATTAATATATAAATTATCGATTATTTATTAATGAAATATCGTAAGTATATTATTTTATAGTGATACCAAGTATTCTTGGTTTCTAGCTAGAAAACTGAGAGAAGAATAGCAAAATTGAATGGTGTAAAAAGTAAGGCATGAAAACAAGTCATATAAGCCGTTGGATGGAAAATTAAACCCATATCTCCAAAGTTCCAAGTTGACCACTTCAGATTATGATGTATGGTTATAGATCTTGTCCACACTAGTGAAGCATAAATGGACCACAACCACAGTGCAAGGCTTTCCATGGTGCTCTACAGACCCCACCCACCACCACACACACACACACACATATATATATATATTTACTCTCTCACACGCACATATAGTGGAGGGTAAATATAGTGGTTATTGGCTGATTCTGTCCAATATATGATTTTGAAAGCAAGATTTTTGGTTGCATCTTGGGCATGTATCCATCACAAGGGTGCATCTCTGAGAACCCATGTCCCTTCTTTGTAGGACATGAATGTTATATCCACCCAGTGTTTGTTACCCATATGGTACAGCACAAGGACTTTCAAGGGCACCCTGCCATATTGTAGCATATTAGCTAAGCCCTAATCTTCCACACACAGTTCAGTTCTTTCTTGTTTGGATTCAGTGTGTTAGAAATGGACTCATCAGCTCAGTGGGTACTCATCATGACTCATCTATTTTACTATTTTCTATGATCATAACCTAGCTAGTGATCCCAGAGACACCAGCAGAAGCAGATATCTATCATTCACATGAATATATATGATGAAACCCTGCTTATTTATGATAAATTCTTCTTTTTTCAATTATTTCTTTTGGTTTCTTGCTTTTGTATCATTTCGGTGGTCCTACTGTGAAGGGCAATGGACCACAACTTCTGGCATCATTCTTTATTAGATAGCTAGGAAAATTACTCTTGTAGTGCTCTCCTCTTCATGTAGCAGACAACAACTAAAATTTCATATGCATAAAAGTGTTAACTATAAATGATATTATGCAATGTATTTGCATGCTTTTCCTGCAGCCATCTTGATTTCCATTGGAGCATCTATATATATATATGCAGGTCTAGGAGTACTAAACCTTTTCACCTGCAAATGCACAGACCTTATCTTCCAGGTGTCTTGAACCAAAAGTGAAAAAATATATATATGTGGGATGCAATAACTTTGTGCAGCTCAGTGAAGAAGATTGTTAGCTTTTTGGGACCAGATAAAAAGTAATGCATGGCAGAAATAGCAATATCTGCTCATACTTGAATGCTACAATTGGTGAAACCACTAAACTTACTATGTCCTAATTAGATTTGATATCATTAAAAATGGTTGTGGTTCAAGTGGATATTGGGTTAAGGGAGAATTAAAAAACATATAGAAAGAGAAAGATGCCCTAGGGTTTTAATTTGGAATTTGAAAACCCTAAAGATGTCAATGAACAGTTTCATCAGAAGAACAGATTCACTGTCAGCAGCAGATGAATTTTCAAAATCACATGGACTCAATTAGGAGTGTCTAATAAAGGACAATTCAGTAAGTGCAAAGGACACACCCTTACCCCACCAATCTGCCCTACTACTGCTAATTTGTTTGGAGTGACTTCTATATGTATAACTTTCAATCAGGTGTGCATGTGTAGGGAGTGGTTCATCAATTCAATAATAAAAATAAAAACCCTAATTTTCAAATTTTAATTAACCCTAGAAATGTCTCCAAAACTGTGAAATCTTGAATTAAAGATCTCAATTTTAGGTGGGTTTTTTTGATGACCATAAGGGTCTCCTTCTCTACCTAGAATAGATTTCATCTCTTCTTTCTTTGTCAGATAGAGATGTTTAATTAGTAATAATTAAGTCATATAGTTGCCACAAAAACATTCTTCCAAGCCACTGGCTTTCAAGAACTGATGATGTCTCTATGGTGTGTTGCGGCTTTCACTTTACTAAGGATTCTGATACTAAGGATACTGCAAATCTGAGTCTATTTTAAAGGGAGAGAGAGAGAGAAAGATTGCAAGCCACATATAAAAATTCTGAGCCCCCATTTAAGGATCACAAAGGCAATGGAGGGACATCCGTGCATGAATGCCCTCCCATATGCATATATATATATAAAAGGTGATAATTGGCCCTTGGATGCACCTAATTTGGATGTGTGTGGAAGTGTGGTCCTTTCTTTAAAATTGGGTTGCTTTTTTAGATTATGGGTTATAAAGGGATTGCTTGGTCCATGCACTAGGGTTGGTTGGAAGACATGCACATATATCTTCTTTTTTCTTTTGTGTTGTCTTTCTGCTTAATGTCTTCTTTCTTTGCCTTCTCATCTCTTATATTTGTGTTTTAAAAAAAATGGTTATTACTAAATAGCTCAAATTAAACTAGCTCAAATGCAATAAATATATTATTATTATTTAATATCAAAAATATTTCATAACAAATACATTATCGACCAATTTATCGGTAAAGTATCGTAACTATACTTTTAGCTTTATTGTAGTGACTTGATTCATATAGACTTTGTATCTAATTTTTTTATATATGTATTATTTCATATATAATAGAGAATTTGTGTTATTTTTCTTTAGATTTATTTACATGACATACAAGATAGATAGAGATATTTTGTATTTTTTTTACATGTATCTTTTAATATAAATTTTACTATTTATGAAAAAATCATTTTTACCATTAATGATTGTTTCGCATTATATAAAATAAAAATTGATTATTTCTTTTAAAATCACATTATATACAATGTAATTATACTTATATATAAAAATAGGTTTTCGTATAGTTGACGTTTAAATTGTAATATATAAAAAGCGATCGGTAATAGACATATAATAATTTTAAATTTTCTTTAATTGTTTTTCAAATTGAGACAAGTGGGTAAAAGGGAAAGATCAAAATTAGCATCTTACATAAATGAAAGGACAAGGAAGACAATCTAACAACTCATCACCTCAAGTGAGATAAGTTTTTGTCTTGTCCATTCTTCCCTTTAACTGAAAGAGACTCACACAATTTCATGTCTGCTCATTTAAGCTAATAGAGATAAGATAGATACTTCAATATTCATTTTTCAGACAAAGAAATGAAAAAGAAAGGCATTGAATTGGTACCATCTCCATTTCTTCTCTCCATTCTTAAGCTTTTATATTCATTCATATAATGCACTCTTTCTTTTTGTTTTGGTTAAAATAAATGAAAAAAAAAAAAACTTATGGGAATCAATGCTTCCTTTCATCTCTTTTTCAAGAAAAGTTTGAAGATAGATATATTTTACTAGACAATAGCTCAACACATATTTTTAGACTTTCCTTTGCTATGCACCCATAATATGTGCAAAAATCATAGGTAGAGTAGCAAATAATGTAAATACTAAAAAGAGATCAAAGTGCTACACGAATCTATTAGAATGTTGTGAGTTTAGAAGTTAAGGAAAATATTCAAAACTTTCGTGATGCAAAGTAATTATATAAAGATTTAATAAATATGAAATGACAAGATTCTTATTATTTAACAAAAGAATGGATTTTTTAACAAAAAAAAATTTGAATTATTGATAAATTGTTAAAATATATTATCATTATTTAAATCTCAATTGTAATAGTGAAATTATCTTTAAATTGATACATTCCACTATTATTTGAGTCATGGGTTGAATTACAAGTGATGGAGATTAAATGGGCTTTGATGAAATGGGCTACTCTCTAATGTCATAAATTTCTTTACATTGGGTTTAATTTTGTCCACAATACCCAACATGGGTTTGGGCCATTGGACATGTGAGACTACACAATCACATTTTCACATCTAAACCCATATGATTTTAATGTTTGTGTAATTAAGAGGTAAGATGGAATGGCACGTAAGATTTTGAATTTAAATTACGGAGTATGAGAGAAAATATTAGTAGCGTAGATGAAAAAATTAAATATTTTTATGTAATTTCTTTTTTCAAATTAGTATGTGAGAATACTAAGGTTTGTTGTTGTCGTGGGAATTGTAATAAGATTTCTACGTGTCAATAATTTTGAATAGTTTATTATATTTTTAATAAATTAAAATTTAATATTATTTAAGTCTATTTTATTAATTATTATATATAATTTATTTAATAATTATATTAATATTTATTTTGTTATGAGTCATAATTGTTTATCATGAAGAAGTTATTGTGTTATGAGTAATTTTTTTAGATTTTAAAAGCAATTATTATTAATTAATTTATATTTTAAAAATTATTAAATTAAAATATTCATTTATTTTATAAAATTAAACCATTTATTTTGTAAAATAATTTTTTAATCAATTTATTTTAATTTTAATAATATTTATTATTTAATTAGATAATATAATGATTTTTTATATAAGAATTAAAGTGTGTAATGATTTTAATTAAATAATTAATTAATAAAATTTTCAATTAAATATTAAATATTTTTTATTTCTAGATTCATTTACTTATTTTAAAGTTGCTAAAAATTATAAAAAAAAAATAATATTTTTAATTTTCTTCATTTCATTTAAAATAAAAACTATCTTAATAATAAAGGAAGGGGTAAAACCGTCACAAAAATTATGGATTCAATGCTTTTCACAAACTTTCAAAACAACTGGGCGGTTTCACTGGCCTACCAATAACAGAACCCGCTTGCCAATCAAATAACCATAAACTTCACTTTATTTACGAAAAAACCTTAAACAAGTTCCAGAAAATACACACAAATAGGAAGGGCAATTTAGTACTTTTATCATACGTCGCTGTCCCACTTTCAACCTGAAGTCTAGCCCCACTACAGTCAACTTAAGTCAAAATGACGAATTAGAACAAAGGAGAGAAACGGCGCCGTATAAGGACCGAAAGTTGGGGACAAGGAGGGAATTTAAAAAACACCACCGTACAAAATTGGGATAAAAAGAAGAGGACCCCGAAACATTGGCCTGAAAGGGAAGTGAAAAGGTTTCTCATTCCTGGCGTGGCCAGTTGCAGTTGAGCAGGTAGGTATAATCCCGAAACATCGTTGAAACACCCAATACTCAAAATGCAAAACCCATCTGACGATGATGTTATGATAACGGAAGACGAGGGTAAGACCCCTTTTACCGATTCGCCGATCGGGGGTGACTCTGAAGTCGGAGGTACGGCTGAGTCGGTGGAACTTGTTGCTGCTGCTGCTGCTTCTGGGTATGGTGCTGATTGTGCTAGTGTGAGTAGTAAAGTTAAGGGACCTTGGTCGCCTGAAGAAGACGCGGTTTTAACTCAACTGGTGAGTAAATTTGGAGCTAGGAATTGGAGCTTGATTGCCCGTGGAATTCCTGGTCGTTCTGGGAAGTCTTGTAGGCTTAGATGGTGTAACCAGCTCGACCCTTGCCTCAAGCGAAAACCTTTTACTGGTAAAATGAATCTCTTTCTCTTTGTGTGTTTGGGTCTGTTTTGTTTTTTTGGTTTCGGGTTTTGTGGGATTGATCTGATGGCGAGGGTTTGTGGGGTTAATTATTGGTTTCATGTTAGTGCATTGTTATTGAAAGATGCTTGGCTTTCGCGTTTGTTTTCGTTTACGTTGTTGGAAATTTGACTTCATTGGTTTTTTTTTTGTTTACTGTTTTCAAGGTTAATCTTTTTGCCTTTAACTTTATGTTTACTCTTTTATATAACCGTTATAATTGTTATTTTTGATATGATATTAGTTTGGCCTTGCATTTGATTTTTCGAATTTTACAAATTTCAATTCTTTGTTGTTTTTCTAAAATAAAATTTCTTTTATTTCATCATATCTTTAATGGATTGGTTATAAGTTATGATAATGATGGGGTAAGTTTAACTCCATAGATTGTTGTGATAGAACTGTTACGAAAGAGATGGGATAAAATTCATTGATTTCTAGCATTCATGATTGGACTTGTTAAATTTGTTTTTCTTTGAGCCTGAAATTGTATACATGCATTTCAAGTGTTCTTTTGGCTTTTTATAAAGTGGCGATCTTGCAGAGTTATTATGTTTTTGGACTATGTCAAGTCCAATGATGCCTTATTTGCTGAGCTTGATATTGCAACATGATATGACTAGAATGCGTAAACTATTAGAACCCTGACTAGAATGTACTGGTGACTGGTGAGTTACACGCACCACAAGAGAACATCAGCGGGTTAGTCACTAATCAAAGCAGCAACTTGGGAGAAACTATGTGGTCGCTATTGTAAAACATGACCACCAGAAGGGAGCAGAGATTCTCTGCAAGTTGCTCACTTTAACTCTGATTAGGTAATTGTAAAAAGAAAATTGTGGAGAATTGGAGAACTAATCAAGTGATGAGCTAGCAAAATATTTGAGGGTACATTTGAAGGCAGCAGCATATGTTGAAACTAGGGACTCTTCAGTGCAGAGGATAACTTCCTATGGTAAGTCTCTCTTGATTCTGAACTGAAGAGGGTCAGTTATCAACTTGATCCGCTCTTGATGGCTGATGCTCTGATGGATAGATCAAGTTGGAGTGAGTTCTGAGAATGGGCTGGAAATAGCTGGAGAAAGTATGGCAGATAGATATCCATGGAGCCAAATACCCCAGATTAAAAATGTTCTTTTGTTTGGAGCTCACAATTTATCTTTTATATTGCTGAAGTGGCTTTGTGATTATGTGAGCTTTCTGAACTGCAGTGCTTATTTAAATTAAACTGCATATGACATGACTGCTATTCTTTAAATTCATAGTTATTTAAAATGCAAATGCTTTTCTTGTTTGAAAGTCACAACTCAGTGTGCTATGCTGAGATTCTTGTCGCGATTTTGAATAGTGAGTAGGCATGTTGTCGCAGAGAGTATTTGGGCATGCCTCAAGCTAACCACAACTTACACTCCACCTGCACTTTGAGGTTCTAATCCCTGACTTCCAGTTCTGAAAACTCCCACATCTTTTGATAAAAGCTCTAATAATATCTATCTTTTAAATGAAGATGATTTCATGCATTAGGCATGATGTTCATGCTTTAGGACATGACTGTTCAAATGGGGAATGTTTTGATGTCTTGTGATTTCATATATTTGTTTGTAATTAGTAGTAATAGACAGTGGAAGTTGTATAACAATATTTGTATCCTCCCCATAAACCCATTACCAATGATGACATCGGGTTGTATAGCAATAGATATATTTGTTTTATTGTCCATCCTTCAGTTCCTTTTATATGCTAATATTTAGACCATGATACTTGAAAGTTAGTATGAATTTATTGAATAGATTGGGAAAGTTGAATGTTTTTTTGTTTAAATATTGAGGTGAGGTTCTACAGTTATCATATTTATTTGTGACACTCAATACTAGTTATATGTGATGGACATTTCATGCATTGGACAGATGAGGAGGATCGTATTATAATTTCTGCCCATGCAATCCATGGAAACAAATGGGCAGCGATTGCAAGGCTTCTTCCTGGAAGAACAGATAATGCAATAAAAAACCACTGGAATTCTACACTAAGGCGCAGATGTATGGATCAAGGGAGGTTTAGGCCAGGGCCTAGTGATGCAATGGAAGATGGTAGCCATAAAACAACAAAGGCGTCGATTAAAGAAAACCTTACAGTCGGTGATGTCAATTCCTTCAAGCCCCCTGAAGGAAGAGATGTCACAATAGATGACCAACCTAACCAGCAAGAAGACAAAGCTGAAAAAGACAAAGTTCCTCAAACAAATGGTTTTGATTTTGCTGCTGAACGGCAAGCCCATCCTGCCCTTCCTCATCCTAAGGCACGTATTAGTGCATTCAGTGTTTATAATCCTCCTAGGGACCCAAAAGTCGGCTCTGAGTATTCAAGAACAATTCCAACTCAAGGTCCTCTGGTTCAATCTTCAAAGACAGACTTTTTAGTCTACAAGTTGCTAGAAGATATTCATGTTGATCCCATTGTTCCTTTGCAATGTGGGTATGGTTGTTGCGCAACACCAAGCACAGGCCATCTTCATAATTCACTGTTGGGGCCTAAGTTTGTAGAATATGAGGAGCACCCTGCTTTCTCAAGTCAAGAATTAATTTCAATTGCTACCGATGTAAACAATATTGCGTGGATCAAGAGTGGCCTTGAGAATAGTAGCAGTGGTGTACCAGGCAATACTGAAAACTATAGAATATCTCAAGTCGCTGCTGTTGAATCACAAATGGGAATGCAAGAACAGGATTTAAGAAATGGGCACATTCCTTGTGAGGAGGGGAGAAACAAACTGATGGATATGATGACATATAACTTATCTACAACTGCCTGTGCAGCTTTTTGCAATGCGAGCTGAAGTGGGTAGCTTGAGCTGAATAGCTAATATCTTTTGTGATATTGCATTTTGGGAAATAGTATAGAATCAAATTTATACTGTTATTAAAATTGCATACTTGATTATGTAAGCTAAGAATATGATTTAAGTGATGAGGCTTCTCAACTATTGTTGAAGAGATGATGTCATTTTGTTAGCATTCTGCATCTAAACAATGTACTAAGAATTGATCGAGGAATGAAATTTGCTGATACAAATCATTCTGGTGCTAATGCTTTCTAAATCTTAATAATCTACCATGTCCAAGTGTGATCTTCAGTCCATTACAGGCTAGAAATCTTTCACTGATCTCTGTCATTGATAATTTCCAGGCACTTTTTGATGACTTTAAGATGCATGGTTTTTTGTGATAAAGGAGAATGCAAGGTTTTTTCCAATTCAAACCCATAAGCGTTTGGTCCATCATATGTGAATTAAAGTTAAAGAAAGTTGTTGCAGCTGAAGTGATTTTCATATGGCAAAGCCAAAGATATTGCAGACCCACTTCTTCCTGATAGTTCAAGATCTGTGTGAACCCAGAAAACTTGGTTCATCTTCGAATTTCAATGCCCTTTTTCCCAGTATAATCAGCAATAATGTGTAGTTGGAATCTTTCAACAACTGGTGAAGATCTTTCTCTTCCTCCTGGCACGGATATAGATTTAATTATATTTTATTATTTAACTGCCAAGATTAGCCATGAAACATTGGATCTCTGTCAACGGGTCCCTGCCTCTGTGGACTGTGGTCTCGAAATGCAAACATTGCATAAATTAAAGAAAAAAATTGCTCCCTTGTCTGTCTCAAGATTACAACTTTGACCAAAAGGTTAACTTAAGACAATGTCCCAATAGCACAAGTTAAAAACCTAAAGTTGGATAAAGAAAGATCATGCACAATCATGAAGCTGCTGCTGATCTGCCATTACTCTCCTTTTCATAAGCAGAGGAAGCAACCTTTATTAAAACACATTATCACAATGAAAAGACTATCTTACCCCCTTGCAACAAGCACTCATATCGAAAAGTGAAAGACAGTATTGTCCTTTTAGCCTCTATGTGTTAGGGCTTAAAAGGAGACTCGGCTCATGAAAATTACAGGGAGTAGAGGTGCATGATGCCATTAAGTAAAATAGCAAAAGAAAGCAATGCAGAAGACAAAAAAAAATTCTGCTTTTTTGCACATAGATCATGCATGCTGTCTGAGGAAAATAACAGTTTCAATAGGTCACTTCCACATCAAATCATCCACCAAATCCTTTAGCTGCCCATGATTTCTTTCCTTGCACTAACCCAATTAACATATAGGTAATAAATAATGAAGGGCATCATCACTTTACACTTGAAAACAGAAATAAGAAAAGAAAAGGAAACACCTTTCATTATCATTTCTTCTAGTCTCTGCATAATACTGTTTTTTCTCAGTAAGTTCTCAGTTAATCTCTCTCTCTCTCCACTTTAAGTTCTGTTCAAAACTGACAGAGGAAAGAGAATAAGAAAGTAGTTACTTAACAGAGGCTGTGAGAGTTCACATAGAGTTATTCTGGTGGGTATTTATGATCTTTGCTTCACAGAGACATTACATGAAGATTCACCATCTGGGTCTTGAAAATGGAACCTTTGCAGAAGCCCCATGTTGTTGTCGATGTTGATGAAGATAATGAAGAAGATGATGTAGAGAAAAGTAGTCACCATCACCAGTCAGATGATGAAGAGCAAAAAGGCTCTTCAAGTGAGTCTGGCTCTAGCAATGAGATTATTAAGGAGAGCAGATCCTCAGTGTCTGAGGTGGATCTGGACAGTGGAGTGCCCGAGATTATGGTACATTTGGCAAAGGATGAAAGAGATTGCAGGATTTGTCATCTGAGCATGGATGCTAGTAATCTGGACTCTGGTTTGCCTATTGAGTTGGGTTGTTCGTGCAAGGATGACTTGGCTGCTGCTCACAAGCAGTGCGCAGAAGCCTGGTTCAAGATTAAGGGAAACAAGTAAGTCGCTCAAAAATAAAAATAAAATTGTTACATTTAAGATATTTTTTGAATGGTTGAAATTGATTTTATGTTTTCTAATTTGGAGTTGGAAACGTATAAGGTCAACTCAATTAGTAGGATTTTTGAGTTTCCAAAATTTCTGCTGACTGTTTATATCATCTGATATGGCAAAAAGGTGTAGGACTATGGGCACACACTATCTGTTTGTTCTAAAGTTTCACAGTAGATAGGGAATGTGATGAATAATATGTTGTTATATCAGGTTAAAGAATTGAACCAGTAAAACAATTCGTATGAGAAACATTGCTTGTTGAAATTTATTGGTCTGGTTTATAAAATGGAAAGCAGATAAGCTATTCCACACTCGACAGGAAACATTGTACTACAATTGGTTTGTTGTCCAAGAAAATGTGATGTTGTGAACTCCATGGTTCTTTGATGCTTGTCTTCTAAAGTTGTTTTTGGACTCTTATGGTGCAGAAAATCTCTCTCTCTCTCTCTCTCTCCTGGATATGGAAATAAAGAGAAAAAGCAGCTTGTGCACTGAATAAATAGAATATGAGAGATAATAAAACCAAAAGATGAAACCACTAGAATTTCCTACATGTATTTCCAATTATGCAATTGCAGATGTTCCTTCCACTTGCAATTATGCAATAAATACCTTCAAAATGCATGCATTTAAGAAATCAGGTTCTCCTTGCAATTTGTCATATTGTCTAAAGTGATGATATATTAGATATTCTTGTCCTATGAAACATGTTGCTTATGAAGAAAGATCAACTGAAGTCGGTTAGCACTGTATTTGAATTAAGAAAACTTATTTAGGGCCATGTTTACTTTAAGACTCTCACCGCCTTCCTGTTTTTGTCTTCATATGCTATGCCAAACCTACAATGACAATTGAACCTTTTCCCCCTTTCTGATAATGGCTATTATTAACTTATAAAGAAATGGATGATTTGCATTAAGTATGAAAATATGCTTATGTGTTGATAATCATGAAAGGAAGCAGCTAATTGCGTGATTTACATGTTAAGTTTGGGTATTCTTTGTTGATATTTTCATTTTGTTCCATTTGTAATTATTTTGTTCCATCCAACAGTTCTTTTCTGTTCAGTCATTTCTGTTGTGGGTTTCTATCTTACAAAAGTAGAACATACGATTGGTTCTAGTAAGTGCAATCTCACTTCACGGACTCTTGCACAGGATAAAACCAGATTTAGTATACAGTATAAGAAGCCTCCAGACATTAGGGAAAATGAATTAGTAGGCAAGGTGGTGAACAAGATTCACCCATTTATGCTTATTGAAATTCTTAATGTGAGCATTCAAACTCACCTTGTGCATTTTTGCACGTTGTACGGCAGGCAAGTTATGCATTTCTCTTGCCAGCAAATCCAATTTCAGGATTAAGGATGAACTGCACCAGTTTTGCTCGTAAATGCACGCTCCGTAATTCAAATTCAATGAGCATGCATGAAATTTGATTTCAAACCCAGTAAAAGGTGTTCAGTTAATCCTATTCACTGGCTGGTTGCTTTGGAGAAGCTGATCTATAGCATAATTTAATTATTCTTGCAACTATGTTTTTTTCATTATTTGAAACAGAAAACAAGTTCTTGCATGATTTTCTGACTGCAAATGAATTCATTTGATTTCCACCATCTTTATTTTTATTATCCAGTGCTCTTACTAAGTTCTTCAACCTTTCACAAATGGTAAATCTTTGGTCCTACAAACTGTTCTGATTTTGGTTGTGATTGATCTGTGCATGGTGATTCAGAATAAATATCAGTCGGTCACTGAGATGATCTTGTGTCTAATTTCAGAACCTGTGAGATCTGTGGATCAATTGCAAGAAATGTGGCAAGCCCACATGAGACAGAGTTGGTAGAGCAGTGGAATGAGGTGAACGAAGTAGCAGTAGCAACTGCAGCTCCATCAGTGCACACAACTGAAACCAGGAACTTCTGGCAGGGACATCGATTCTTGAATTTCTTACTAGCTTGTATGGTGTTTGCCTTTGTCATATCTTGGCTCTTTCACTTCAATGTACCCACATAAATCTATGATGAGCATTGTAATTTTTCTCGGGTTGATGATTCAAGAGATAACAAGAACAGTAGCTCCTTGCTTATGGAGGTACCAACTCTGTACCATTAAAGAAGTCATTGATTCTCCTATCCATGTTATGTTTATATTAGCAGTAGAGATTGAACAAATCTGTTTCTGTAGTCTGCTATTTTATGTTGATTGGATTTACACAGTCAAGAAGAGAATCATGTCTGTTGTAACTTTGGCTTTTCTATCAATTGTATGCAATGCTTCTCTTGTTAGGGTTAGGGGTTTATAATAACAGTAAAACATAAATAAAGAGAGAAAAATGGAAATCAAATAGGGAGAAAAACCCTAATTGAAACAAGGAACAAAGAAAGAAGATGGAGAGAAGAAGGAAAAAGATGGACAATCAATTTCAATATCAAAACATGCATGCCTTCCTTTACTTTATTCTCTTTATATAGAGATTAGTAGTCTCTTTCTTTCATAGAGAAGACAAACGGATATAA
>CAOGCB010600632.1:0-13672 GCA_948266635.1 Cnidoscolus chayamansa | reverse complement strand
TTCGGCTATGTGTAGTAACCACTGGGCAATCTAATGCTCAGCGGGATAAGTGTGACTATCCCGCAGGTCCTGAAGGAAGATAGCTAGAAGGAAAATCTCCACAACTGTCAGGAAGTTCATCGGCGTCAATCGGGGTAGCTTGATGAATTCTTTTGTTGTAAATTATTTTGTGGCATGTACTAGGCAGTCCTAGGTTGTCAGCACTTATTGTATTTTGATTTTTGGGCTATTTGTGTGCCCCCCTCTCCGATTGAAATGGATGTATTTCAATCAGTTGTGGTTGAGCTATGTTAACTGTTTTGTTATGAAAGTGATATTAATGAAAGTGTGTTCCTTTCAAAATGTTGATTCTGATGCATTGAGAAAAAGTTTTAAATTTTGTTGAGATTTCAATTATGAGTATATGTGGTTTGATTAATTAATAGGTGAAACGGGTTAACCGGCGGTTAACTCGGGAACCGGCAAGGGGCGTCACAGTACTTACCTTTGATGGAGTTCACTTACAATAACAGTTACCAGTCTAGTATACAGATGCCACCATAGGAAGCACTATATGGTAGACAATGCAGAACGCCACTAAATTAGGATGAAGTGAGTGAAAGAAAAATGATTGGTCCTGATTTAGTGCAAGAAGCGGAAGAAAAAGTGAAATTAATTCGGGGAAGCTTAAAAGCTGCATCAGATAGATAGAAATCATATGTAGATTTGAAGAGATGGGACATCCAGTATAATGTGGGAGATAAGGTGTTTCTGAAAGTATCACCGTGGAAACGCATTTTGAGATTTGGGAAGAAAGGGAAACTGAGTCCGAGGTTCATTGGACCATATGAAGTATTGGAGGATTGGACCTTTGGCTTACAGATTGGCTTTACCACCAGAGTTGGATCAAATTCACAATGTTTTCCATGTCTCTATGTTGAGGAGATATAGATCGGATCCTTCGCATATTATTTCAGTTGAAGCAATTGAGATTCAGCTAGATTTGAGCTATAGCGAAGAACCGATCAGAATTTTGGCATGGGAGACTAACAATTGAGAAATAAGCAGATCATGTTGGTTAAAAGTGTTATAGAATCATCATACGGGACAAGAAGCAACTTGGGAGCGGGAGATGGAGATGAGACAATTGTACCCACACTTATTTGGAGGTTAGTATGTTTTAAATTTGAAGATTAATATGTCTTAAATTTCGGGACGAAATTTTCTTAAGGTGGAGAGAATTGTCATGAACGATTTTTAGGGCCAAAAAGATTAGGTGCCTAAAATGATGGAATTAGTAAGGAAGTAAATAAATGAAATAAGAAAATAAAAAGAAAAAGAAAATAAGAAAAGAAAAGAAAATAAATAAATAAAAAAGAAAAAAAGAAAAAAAAAAGAAAAGAAAAGTCAAAAAATTTGAAAAGTCAAATAAAATGGCTATGAGGTGGCCACCCAAGCCACCCAAATGGACATTTACACTTAGAAAAAATAGAGACAGCAGAAACAAGAGAGAGAGACAAGAGAAGGGAAAAGAAAAAGAGAGAAAGAAAAGAAGAAGGAGAAGAAGAAGAGGAAGAAGAAGGAGAAGAAGAAGAGGAAGAAGAAGGAGAAGTCATCTACATAAGGTTAGTTGCATATGCTTTGCTAAGTTTAAAGTTTTATATGTATATGGAGGGTTAGGATGAAGTGGATAGTAGGGTGAAGATTTGGTAAACCTAGAAATTTTGTAAGAATCATATCTAGATGAAAACATGGTTTTTAGACTTGAATCAAAGTAACAAGGACCATAGATGTGAGAAAAGTGATTGAAGTGTTGAACTGGAACTAGGGTTCTGTGTGAATAGTAAGTTGTGTTATTGTTTAGGAGGACCAAATGAAAAATAAAAATTATGTACGATATATCAATAGAAAGCTAAGAGTGTTAGCTACAATTGTTTAGAACATCACTTGACTAAATTAGATCATTTGAAGCATGAAAATATAGTATGAACAGACAAAGGTCAAAACTGCCAGGTTCCATAATCACAATACAGGGCAGTCAGTATTATTAGTGATTTGGAAGCTTTAATGGTTAGACAAAATTATGAAATTATGTATGAAGCTTTTTTTAGGATGTTAGCTACAAGTTTCATGTTTTGCACTTTGGCAAAAACAAAACCTAAACTGGTCAAAAGATTAGATAAAGGAGAGGTGTCACTGCAATTATGCAGAAAGTCTACAGAAATGTAAATGGTGAGTTTGGTACTCAAATGGAGTCCAAATGACTTGAGATTCTGAGTCAACCTTTATTTCTATGTTAAGGAACTTCATTAAATTTTGAGATCAAAATGACTTGAATAAATAGTTGTATGAACTAAAATCACCATATGTTAGCAATAGAGGTACTTTATCGGTTATAAGACTTTAGTTGAGTAGAAAGTGACTTAAATGAGTTTAATATGAGCTGAAACTTGAATGGAACTTTAAATGTTAAGTTGTTAGAAAGTATACAAAATTTAGAGTATTCGGAGTTGAGTTAGTGAGGTTTCTGCCTCTTGGAAGATGAAGTCGCGACCAAGGCTTTCTTAAAGTTACGGGCGCGAAAGGGGACCAAAATCAGACAGTAGCTTTTATTCTAAGGTCACGAGCGCGACATGGGAATTCGCAGGCGCGACATGGGTTTAAAATCAGACAGTAACTTTAGTGCCAAAGTCGAGAGGACAACATTAGTTTTCGTAAGTGCGACTTAGGTTCTCCGAGACACAGTAGGCTTGTAGAATTATTCACGAGCGCAACTTGTTCTAGTCAAAGAGAAACTTTGAGAAATGATAAGACTTGGAACATGTTTTGGGAATCTAGTGTTAGACTTTTATTCATTATATTTAATTAATATTTTGAATGAAAATGTTATGGATGTTGATGTAAGAATGTACTGTGAAATAGGTGCTCGGAGCGAAACTGTTCCTGAAGATCGTGATAGAGTTGACAAGGGGAAAGCGATAGTAGGTAAGTTATGAGATCATTGTGCAACTGTGTGCACAATGATAATATGCGAAATATATGTTTGTATGAGATTTTCTTAAATTATTATTATTTGAAA
Organism: Cnidoscolus chayamansa; assembly: GCA_948266635.1. Taxonomy (NCBI): domain Eukaryota; kingdom Viridiplantae; phylum Streptophyta; class Magnoliopsida; order Malpighiales; family Euphorbiaceae; genus Cnidoscolus; species Cnidoscolus chayamansa. Next base: position 10,614 of record CAOGCB010600632.1, on the reverse strand, counting down.
ACCTGGTGAGCAATTGAATTGTAGTTTGGGGCCATCAGTGGTATTTGATATAGAAGTGTTATTTTTATGCAGGATTATGTGAAATGAAAGATTGAACAACTGCATGCTTTGATTGTTATTGTGAAGTGTAACTAAAATGAGTGATTGCTAGATCATATGTGATTGACATGTTGTTATAGAAATGTGGATATGATAATGAGTATGATAGTAAAATAAGGTATATGCACATGGTTTATTGTGATATGATACATGATAGTGCATATTATGACATGAAATACATATAGCATATCATACATGACATGGTGTGCTGAAATGGGGAATAACTCGTGAGACTCGAGTAAAATACCACATGACGTATATATTTCTCGTGAGACTCAAGTATTGCACAATACGGATCCATGAGACTTGATTTGCGTGTAGGTATAATCTGGGTAATGCACAACACATATATTATCGTAAGACTCGAGTGTTGCACATATATGTGGATCCATGAGACTTAGTTTGTGTGCTAGTTCCGTGAGACTCAGAACGGATATCCGTGAGACTCGGATAATCCTTATTAATTATTAACCTAGAGATTGTGCACAATCAGATTATGAGATATGGCCATTGTATGAAAGGTGGATGGTGGGTGCATAGCATAGAATGCATTCACATCATATTTTGAGTTACTATACATGGAACATCACATTGTCATGGATTTAATCTATTCATTGAATATAAAAGGAAGTGATTGTATTGTTGATATATGATGACACTTGATGTGGAATCAATGTTGTTGATGCGCATGATTTAGATTGGTGTTATGCATGCTACTTGTGGTGTTATACATGCATGATTTAGATTGGTGTTATGCAGAAAAAAAAAACCTTTATCCAGAATAGGCGAAAGTCATTCTAGTTGATCAAGTCCAAAAGCATATCAGAAGATCCCTCGAAGTATGACGCCCTCTAGAGACTGAAAATTGATTTTTCTAATCTTCTTTTTATTCTTGAAGGTATTTTGTATGTTGATTTTTATTTTCTTTAAGTAAAGCAACATTATAAGGATGTTGGGTTCTTATTGAATGAGAATTTTCTTGAATTATGTTGTTGATTCTTTGATTGAATTGTTGCTGGATGAGTTTGTTCTCAAAAGGAAATTAAATCATCCATATCAATAAGATAACATTTGCTTTAAATATGATAATGTGTGAAGTAAAGTGCATGAAACACCATTAACTTAATTTAACAAGCATTAACTCCAACTTGTTGCAATAATCAAAAGACAAGCCTTAAGATTAATTCTTGTTAGAATAAGGAATTTGATACATATAGAAATAAATGTAAGGAATAACTTTAACTTATACCCAAAGGTTGGTTAAAAATACCTGAATGCATTTAAGGAAAGGCGAGTTCATAAAAATCCGAGTTTTGGTTAATGAGAAAAATATTTTGGCATGATCAAATAAGGAATTGAGTGGTTGTATCTCTTGATTAATTTAGATTAACAACTAATTTAGTTAATTAATATTAGAAGTAGATAAACAAATTTGAATTATCGTATTGCTGTAAACATAAAATGAGAATGAGTAATAAGTGGACCTAACTCATTCCTCGTGGGAATAAATTTAATATTACTACGTTGCGATCTGAATACTTGCGGGTAAACAAGCAACATGTCCCTCTTGTACGCACTTGTAGTAAGCACTGGTCCTGTACCTGCAAGGACCTCTGTGAAGCTTACCACACCTAGCACATGCTTTAATGTCTGTACCCGGGCTAGAGGCACTACCCATCCCTAATCCAGACATCAACCATTTCCAAAAACTTATTCTTCTTGGACTTCTTTAGAGCTTCATCTTCTTTCTTATCTCCTGAAGTTGTAGTTGTCAGAGATGAAAGATCAAACCACTCTACATCTATAGCCCTAGGGATGACAGATTATCCCTTCTTGGCCTATCTGGGTAATATTACCTCTCCATTGATAGCACTGGCTTCTATCTTTTTAGCAGGATCAATAATTACATGGAAGCTTTATCTTTCGGGTACTATAATGAGAGAGGAGTACATGTTATGATCCCTCATTGCATGTAATTGAAAGTGACAATCTAAAGGCGATGGAGTTATTGAAAGCAAGAAAAGTGGCACCAAATAACCTGCGGAGGGTGGTAAAGGAGATTATGGAGTTTCTGCACGAGCAATAGGCACATTCATTTTAGCTATTGGTATTGAGACGGAAACACGTGTGTGGGGGCCACATCACATGATTTTTGTTTTGGTGCAGTTATATGTCAAATCAAAGTTTTCAATTCGAGGGAGGAGATAAACTAAATGAAGATGCCAATTCCCTTTAATTTTGAGCTGATTTTGGATTGTTCTGGTTTCAGTTTCAAATTGTCATTATCTTAGGTATTTTTAAAATTAAATGGAATTAGTGAAAGAAAAAAATATGATGAGTTACAACAGTCCATCTTAATTGTGGATAATCTAGTCTGTATATTTCTCCTATTAGGTGGGACGACTGCTTAATTCTCTTGATGATGTCATAGTTGATACTACCAATGGTGTTCTGTTTCTACATTCTTGGCTTTGGCACAATCATCCATGTAAGCTTTTATACCTTCAGATATTTGGAATTAATCTAAAATAAACCACAAACAAACATCATTATATATATAATTTCTACAATATCTTTTTAATAAGTAAGTCGCGTATCCGTCGTGGCCGTCTGAAAATTGTTTGAAAGGCCTTTTAGGAGTAAATGATCTAAGTTGGATGGATAAGTTATTTGAAAATTTATCTGGTCTCTCTAAGAGTTCTAACTCAAGACAAGGTGGCAGTAGCAATAATAACAAGAAAAAAAATTAAAAAATAAAAAAATATTATTAGTATCAGATATTGATAATAATTTAAATAATTGAAAACTACCATCAATCTCTGTTAATCTCATTTATAAGTCTAATTCTAGTTCTGTTTTAAAATCTTATTATATTGTGAAAACCGTTCAACAAGCAACCCATGCATGAAGGATTTCATTCTATGAGAATATTCTCTGAAGAGCTCATAAGAAAGCACCAAGAAAAGCAAATCCTTTTGGATTCTATTATAATCAAACACACCTACTTCAAATGTTGAATAGGATAGGAATATAGACTTTCCTCGTAAAGCTTCGTACAGCATCATGAAAGGAGCGAAGTGGCTGATTTCCTGGTGAGTAATACCATTCAAATTTGTTCGCCAGCTTGGTATGTACACAAGATATCAAAATTAACAGACCAAAACTACATCTGCATTATATTCATCAGCTAACAATTTAAACAAGGATATCTTAAATGCAGCAAAGGCTCGTTTCTCAGTCCGTTGAAGGAGCCGTTCTGCATCCTCTTCAGCTTCCATCTGCTCCTTGAGATAAAGTAAGTCATCACTGTCCAAGGCTGCATAAACAACAAATTCAAGAGACTATGGATAAACACAATAAATGAGTAACATGAGCATGTGCATGTAGTCATCTGTGCACACAAATAAAGAGAGAGAGAGAGATTAAAGGTGGTACCGCCTCGCCCATGAAGGTAGCCTCCAAGTTCTCCAGCAACCTCTTGCATCTGCTAGCATCAACACCCCAACAGGCAAAGCCAAGATCCCTGCCAAGGAATGTCAACATATAACTCCAAAGATTTCATTTAACAATACAAATGAAGCATAAATTGTGGAATGGTATATTTGACTTGCATTGCATTCCTATTGACAATATTAAAGATGAAATCTATGCTACACAAAATGTACAAACATAATTCTCTAACTCATCATAGCTCAACAGTATTATGATCAGGGATGTGCATCTTACATTGCACTTAGTAATCCAAGCCATGATATTGTTTACATTCAGACATCCTCAAACTGGCATCTTACATATGTTTGTTCCAATCAATATACCTTTTTGTTTGTGCGTGTGTGGGAAGAGAGCGAGGGAGCAAGTGAATTTTACTTGGGGAGAGAAGACGAAGGGAAAGCAAGCATGACATGCTTGCTGAACCTAGCTTTCTCCTATAATGGGCTCAAACTAAAGTTATTAAGACGAGAGGTGACGCTAAGGCGACAAGGTACCCTATTGCCTTAAGCGAGAGATGAGACGAGGGCCTTTTTAAAGTGAGACACCATAACCTAAATTTTATATATATAGTCAACTCAATAGATATTTATGTAAATATCATATTATTATCTTCATGATTAATTAATATAATTTATAGAACTATATCCTAATTAATAAACATAATTATAAGAATATGTTTCTAGTTAGTAACTATAATTATATGATATATATTTTTAATTAGTTAGCATAATTATAGGGATACTTTCCCTAATTAATAACAATAATTGTAATGATATTTTCCTTAAATATTCCTAGTTAGTTACTATGATTATATGATATATATTCTTATTTAGTTAGTATAATTATAGATATATTTTTCCTAATTAATTACAATAATTATAATGATATTTTCCTTAAATATTCCTAGTTACTTACTATAATTATATAATATATATAATTAATTAGTTAGCATAATTATAAGGATATTTTCCTTAATTAATTAGAATAATTATAATGATATTTTCCTTAAATATTCCTAGTTAGTTACTATAATTATATAATATGTATATAATTAATTAGTTAGCATAATTATAGGATATTTTTCCTAGTTAATTAGAATAATTATAATGATATTTTCTTTAAATAGTACTTAAAATTTTTCCTAACTAGTGCCTAAAATTCAGTTGTCTAACTAGCTACTTTAAAAGGAAAGTTTGATTAGTGATTGGCGTTCAAAAAGCAAAAAAAAATAGAATTTATACCTAATTTGCAAAAGGTGACGCTTTGCCTCGCCACTCGCCACTTGCCTTGAGCCAAGCGAGGCAGGGCGCTCGCCTCTTGCAAGTTGCCTTGCTTGGCCCAAGCGAGGCAAAGAAGGGTCGCCTCGCTTGGCACCTTTAATAACACTGGCTCAAACAAACAAAGAAAACATATAGGAGTCAGAAAACATCATGAACTTGTTTTCTGTAGATCAAATTGTATTTTAATGATTTTATTGAGGAAGTCTCTACCTATTTATATACAAAAATAGTGACTTGTTTAGAAGTTCAATCCCTAAAATTAAGTACAATGATTTCTTAAAATCATGATCTAAATCAAGCATCAATCAAATTAATAATTACATAGATTATTTCTTTAACATTTTCTAGTAGTAATTATAACTTGGAGAAGTATAAAATTTTTGTTTTCAGTTTCATTCTTCTAAACTCAAAAGGGTGGACATCTTAATTATCAAATAACTAAGATCAAGGCAATTGATTTTTTATGCATTTTCATTTCATTTGCAAATACATGTTATGTTTTGCATCTTTGTAATCAAACCATACATAAACAATAATTCCCATAACTAATTAAAAATATATATCCCTTTTTTTCTTCTCTTCATTTGCAAAGATATGAGATTTTTTCCTCCTTTTGTAATTAAAACATATATGTACAAGAATTCTTATATTCAATGATATATATCCTTCATTTGCATTCCAATTACAAATACAAGTAATTTTTTTGTTACCCTTGTAGATACAAGTACATAATAAATGTCTAAAAATGAACAATTCAATTTCTTAAGAAAAATAAAAAACTTTGGTTAGTTCGAAACTAGACAAAACTAGGACCTCTACCAAGCATAGACTAGAAATGAGGAATCACCGGGAGTGAAGCATTGTTAACCAGCTCTCTTCAGCCCTATTCAAGGCCTTTGGTAGATCAAAACCATTGCTACCTAGACCCAAAGTCCCAAACCATAACCAGCCATCTATAATTCTACATATATGGTTATCAATCAATTTATAAAAAAAATACAAAAAATAAAAGAAAATAAAAAAAAATAACAAATAATCATATAAGATTTAATTTGTTAATATATAAAAAACAAAGGCAGCACAAATCTCAAGCACATGCCTTGTTTTTTATATAAATTGGCTTAGACATTGAATTGAAGCAAACGAATTTCATAGCTTACACTCATAAACATAAAGAATTAGGAAAATAAATTAATTCCATAAAATTTTAAAAAGCGATATAAGAATATAAAGATTTATTGGCAACCAAAAGATTATGTAATTCTTATTGAATATACTTTTAGGTTTAATGCGAAGATTAATGGAGCTGAAACCAATCAACAAAAATCAGTTCAAGAAGGGGAAAGGAAAAAAAAAACCAAGTTTACAGAACACAGTCCCCGGTAACTCGACCTCTAACCTTAATACATTGACAAACAAAATTTCATTTCTAAATTGTGTGGAAACGAGCTTTAAATTTTAAAGAAACCGTTAAAGATTCTAAACCTTACACATCTTCAAGATTCACAGTTACAGCCAAATTACCATCAACTTAACAATTGTAAAAGCAGCTCCAATGTTTTTTTTTCCCATTACTTTATAGATAACACAAACCACATTTGCCAATTCAAATTTTTATAAACCCCAACTTTAGTGGCACAAACCATGTCATAAAGCATCGAGAAGCATGAAAACTTTTGATCCCAGTTCACGTGCTCTTGCTCATAGACCCTCAAAAGGTCCTCCTAATTAAACCCCAACTTTAGTGGCACAAACCATGTCATAAAGCATCGAGAAGCATGAAAACTATTGATCCCAGTTCACGTGCTCTTGCTCATAGACCCTCAAAAGGTCCTCCTAATTCTATTTAACAAAAAAAAAATGATTTACACAAGCATACATATTGCTGAGAATATAAATCTCACATCAGTTAAGTAGGTGAAATATATGTTACTTATAAAGTATTGGGCAATCCTCCCCTCTTGAGCTAGCTTTTGGGATGAGCTAGCTTTTGGGATGAACTAGGCCTAAGCCTACTTTCTTAATATGGTATCAGAGCCTCCTATTTGATATTAGGTCTCCTGTTTGTGTTTGGGTGAGACATAATGAGCCTCCCGTTTCTATTTGGGCGATGTGTAATGGGCCTCCCGTTTGTGTTGCATGCTACAGTCAGTCTGAGCGTGAGGGGGAGTGTTGAGAATATAAATCTTACATCGGTTAGGTAGGAGAAATATATGTTGCTTATAAATTATTGGGTAATCCGTAATACTCCTTTCTTGAACTAGCTTTAGAATGAGTTAGGCCCAAACTTACTTTCTTAACACATATTTTTACTTAAAGCACATTAAAGCAAACGTGTTTTTTCATGAATGTTGAGAGTTGCTCAAGTTGTAAGTTCAAACACTGTGATTGAAGCAGGCCCCTTACTACTTGGACTTTGACAATCTTAGCATACCAACTATAAATAGTATAGAAGTAGACACACGACATGATATTACTTGCAAGGACATTATACATAAAATACATAAAGGGAAATAGAGGATTAGGAGAGGCAACCCGCTAACCTTGGCAACCATGCGCTGGAAAGTGATGTCTTTATCATCAATTTTATCTTTCCCTTTTCCCCATCTCTTATCTGCAGATTTATTCAGTATATATTTTTTGCTTTCATCATGCTCTAAACATGAAAATGAAACATATAGCACAAAAGAAAGGGAGTGGGAGTCAAACTAAAAAAATAAAAAAATAAAAAAAAAAAAAAAAAAAAAAAAAAAAACTATAGTAGGATCACCTTTAGGATCTGTAAGATTAGTGTACTCTCGAACTTCTTTCCCCTCCATTGCTCTATGTTAAACCGAAAAATAGAAACGAGAAATCATAAAGAAAAATTATAGCTTCTCAATGATTCAATTCATAAACAAATAACAGAATTTTCTCCAACAGGGAATTTAGACATTAGGGATTCATGCATCCAGCTCATGCCTAGAATCAAATAGCAAGATCTTCAATTCAACTATACAACTTCTATTCCCCAAAACAGAGAAACCAATTATCAAATGCAAGAATGAGCCAAAACTATTTTTCTTCCATACAAAGTTTCATCCACATTTCAGAGAAAAAATATATCATCAAACACATCAACAAAGACGGGAAAATTGCATTAAAAAGAGAAATGAATGAAACAAAGATAGATATTAGAAGATAACTAACATAATTTTGCAATTCTTTCCAGATTAGTGTAATTAACGCCGAGGAGTATCCTGCTATTAACACGAAGAGGGTTGTGGAATAGGTAGGAAGTAGCTTAGATGGTGTATCAGAGTGGTAAATCAGAAAGAATCACGGAGAGTGAACGAGTTAGGGTTGGGATTTTATATGATAGTATTAACGGTCGAGATGTATGAGTTAATATGGAATGAATGGTTGAGATTGGAAACATTTCAAGAAGGTACTAGCCCAAGAAAGGAACTTCTTATCAATACTCTATATAAAAAGGCAGATAACTGTATCAGTTCAATTGATTTTAGACTTTGAATGACAATTTTATTCTTATATGTATATGGATATTAGGGCTATGCATAGTTCTCAAAAATCGAATCGAACTAAAAAACAGTACTAAATCGAATTGAAACCAAAAAATAATCGAATTTTACTGAACTAAATTTCATTTAGCAATCTGATTTTGGTTCTAATTCTTCGTTAAGAATCATACCGAAATCAAACTGAAACCTTCTTGAGAATCGATTTTTATACATATTTTTATATATTATTATAATTGAAATATGTAATGTCATTAAATATTTTATGATTTTAAAAGATATATTATTTTATTTATAGACACGGTAATTTATTCGGCACCTTAACAAACAAGCATTAGGCCTAAAGGGGAACCTCGAAGGAAGTTCGGACCTGGACCGAACCAAAAGGCTTATAACAGGCCTAAGGGCAAATTTGTCAGTGGACACCGAGTCATGACACGCAGTGAGACATCACATCTCGCCCGCCTTGAATCGAGACATATCTCTCGGTGCCCTCCTATACTATAATATGTGAAACAGGCTCCCTGGACACCACCGACTGGACCATTCCATTCTCAAAATGATTGACGAAGCCTAGCCACCACATACAGAAACTCAGTGTTGATCTCGGCCCTTCAAGTTTCATCAGGATTAAATGAAATTTTAGAATAAGTTAACCTGTAAATCGGCAATAGCATGTTACATGAACTTTAATGATACTAAAATTAAAGTTTGAAAAGTTTTATAATACAAATAAAGTTGAGGGACATCATTTATACAACTACCTAAGTTCTGGAACTATAAGTGAAATTAACCCTCACCACTAGTATTAGTGCCAAGTGAGGAGTGCACAATAGATTCAATAACAAACCTTTTACAAAAGAGGTAAAATATGGCAAAGATCATCAAGAATAATTTGTTACAATCCTAAAATCGAATGAAACAAATGGTGTAAAAAAGAGATCAGAAAGGGAATTTGTGGTTGGAGATTGGGTCTATCTTAAGCTTTAGCTTTCTCACCAAACTTTTTTAAGCCTTTAGAAAAATGTCAAGCTTGCTGTAAGATTTTATGGTCCCTTCCAAGTGCTAGCTAAGGTGGGTTCAGTTGCCTATAAACTACAATTATAGCTGAAGCTACTATCCATCTAGTTTTGCATGTGTCCTTGTTAGAAAAAAAATATTAATAATCAAGAGGTGGTGGTGCAAGAACTTCCTGTTTCAGAGAAGATTTAGTTTTCATTTTTCCTGAAAAAGTGTTGAAGACTCGATTTCTCATAAGGAATGGTCAACGGGTTCTTTAGGGTCTTATCAAATAGACTTATTTACCTACTTAAAAGGCTACTTGAGAGGATCATATTTTTATTCTCAGTCAAATTTTCGAAAATTTCAGTCATTTTGGAGACAAGATTCATGCTAATGGTATTGTCACATATTTTAAACGTAAGAAACATGTAGGCAGCAGTTAGTTAATAAATAGTGTGAGTTGGCAAAGGAGAGACTAATTTTTTGAAGAGAAATTCAAATTGTAACCACTAGCATATAATGTGGTTAGCATTTAGAAGTGAAATAAGAAAACAATTCTCTCTCTCTCTCTCATCTCTAATTTTCTTCCTAAATCCTACATGTGACACATATCTCTACACCATAAACCGTAGTTGGATTGATGTAATCCAATACACGTAATTATTACTTGTAACTTAACAATAATAATGTGTTGAGAGCTAGAAATTGAAGAAAATATCAATTTAAGGGACTCAGAATCTTTATTGGAGACTTCCTTAGTTTTAAAAGGGGAAGCCCTCCCTCTAGGGGCCCCCACACCCCGGCCTAACAGTGTGTAAGGGGGTTAATCATGGTACGCAGCAGCCTCTTAAATAGGAGGTCCAGGACTCAGTGCCCATAAGGAGCCCACCCAGAAAATGAAACTCCCACGCTTGGGGTGTTTCTTAGACATGTTAATATACCTGTTGTACTAGAGGTTTTAAGCTACTCTGTATACAGAAGACTATAGAAAAGAAGAGATGATCGTAGTGTCATTAGTATACTGTTTAAATACAAGAAGAGTCCTATACTAAATAGGATACGCTTACAAAATAAGTTGCAACAGAAATTATCTATCCATAACAACCTAAACAAACTTTATCAATATCTGTTAACTCTTATCTCCAATACTCCCCCGCAAGATAGAGAATCCATTGTGAATTCCTATCTTGGCCCGATTTTGTTGAAACTTTACCTTAGATAGA
>CAOGCB010600364.1:0-19355 GCA_948266635.1 Cnidoscolus chayamansa | reverse complement strand
CTTGAGTGAAAACGAATTTCTGCTGGTAAAGCAAACACCACCTCCAAAATTCTTCGATGAAGAATATGATTCGTTCGTTGATTCTGATTTGTGGGACTTGCCGTCAACTAAACTAAACCTTCTAGACGGAGAATTTGAGCCTGGAATAGCGATTCAAGGCGTGGACTCGCTTTTGCCCAAGATCAATATCAGGAATTACGATATTGATTTAGCAATTAACCGGGTATTTTACGAGTAATCAGCTACTACTATACTACTACTAAAGTTTGTTTTTAATTTAGAATTAGGTTTATTAAGGTACTGGAGCAAGTGGGAATTCAGGCAACTGATAAAAGAGACTGGAGATTTTTCAAGTTAGTAGAGGAACCTGAGTTTGGACCAGGTTTGCCCGTTCACACAATGTACATTATGGGACTTGCCAGCGGAAATGAGAGTTTACCAGGTTTGTTGTTAGTAAAAATGTTAACTGTAGTGTTGTAGATCTGTAGATGTCCATGTTATTGTTACATTGGAAACCGAGTTACCATGCTGTTGATTTTTATTTTCCCAAATTGCAGAATGCGTCATGAATGATAGATAGGGAACTAGCTCATCCGATGAAGCTAGTACGTCAAGTAGAGAGTCAAGTAGGGAGTCTTAGTACCTCAAGTAGAGAGTCAAGTAAATTTGATTCTGAAAATATTCTTGCCCATGTTATGAAATTATTACCTATATAGATTACAAAAAAGTTCTATTAATTAGAATTTAATTAACTTAGAATTCTGTTTCAAATGAATTAATGAACTCTAATCCTAATCTAAATCAAAATCTAATAATCCTATCCATTATCCATAAAAATTTTGTCACCAAACAATTAGATGACAATAGATTGATGGGCTTTTGTGGGGATGATTGTGGAGCCAATCCATATCATCTTGTTGAAAGGAGCAACCTTGTCCTTATTTTTACCAGCAATCACCTTAAAAATATTAGCATTAATTTGATGATTTTAGTTATTTGTTTTATTCATCTTCAGCAACAAAAATGCAGTTTATCCAGAAACATAATTTTGTATGCAGAATTATGTAAATGGATGCATATCCAGAGTTGTTTAAACTGCCTTTTGGATGTCAAACCAAGTACTGATCGTGTAGGACCTTTGGCAGTGATTGGTCTTGTAAACTCTCTGCAATCTGCAGACCTAAAAGTCCATACCACTTTGAATCACCAGGTTTGTTTGCATTTTTCTGGAAGTAGAAGCATATTTTCTGAGTCATTTTTTTAGATAATATTTTACCAGGCTTGCTTACTTTTGGCATTTTCATAACAAAAGCAAAAAAGAAAATGTAGTTGGGCTTTGATTTTGCAAGTTTATTCAGTTGTCGTCTATTGTTTTGTGCTTTTAGACTTAAGCTATATATACTTAAAAACAACCCTGGAATGGGAGGAAACAGCATGCACTCAAGTTTGACCACTTTCCATCAGAAGCAGTTCATCATACAATTTTGTACTGTCCATTAGATGCACTCGGCATTTAACTAATGATTTGGCTATCAGATATCTTCATTTTTGAGCTTTGTCAAAACCATACAAATACAAATATTTGTTATTTTTAGAACCTATTAGTAGTGAAAAGCCAAACTTTTGTGTGTTTTGATGATTTAATCCAATTCTTGAAATGTTGGCACAGCACTCTATATTTTCTAAATTTGTTGCAATTGCGTGCAGTTTTGTAATTCATTTGTGGGGGAAGTGAGTATAATGCCACATGGCAATACAAATGAAACTTTTTATATTATTTATAGGTAGGTTTATATGACACATAGGCCTTTTTTTGTAAAAAGATATCAATGATTAACTAATGAACCAAATGTTATTGTTGTAAATTCATGAAAAAAATCCCTAATTTTTTTATGTTTCATTTTTTTTAGGAAAAGTTTATGTATCATATGGAATACATATATAAGTAATAAAAATACCAGCTATATTGTCATGTGTGATTATACACACTTCCCCATATCAGATTCAAAATTAGATGAAATCACAACCAATTTTGAAAATCTGGACTATCATACCAAGACTTGAAGAATTTGATTAAATTGCCAAAACATATAGAAGTTGGCTTTTAATGCCAATAGGCCTTTTATTGATAAAATACCATTTGATATTTCCTGTTACTAGCATGCATATTTATGTAAATTTTACTTCTGTAGAAATGACAATAACTCCCATTTTCAGGAGTACCCTCCAGGTGTTACACTTGTACCAATGAAAAGTAGAACAGCAAAGCCTTTCCATACAACAAACTTAATAATATTTGCACCTCAGGGTGTCTCAACTGAATGTGGGGATTATAATTTTGTAGCTTGTGGGGATGCATTGATAGTGGATCCAGGATGTCTTGCTGACTTTCATGGAGAGGTATATTGGTTTATTCCTTGACCGATGCCTTTGATTAATGGTTTCTTTCAGCACATTTTGCACAGACATGGCAACTGACACAACTTTGTAAAAATTTGGATGCATGATGCATCTTTAGGTGTTTTCTTGATCTATTGTGGCACTTAATTTTAGAATAATAAACTCATATGGAACTCTGAATGTTATATACTAAAACTTGACAGATGCTAGGCTTGAGTTTCAAATTTATGAATCCCATGATATACCCCATAGATCGTTATCTCATTTAGGCTAAGGACCTAAGAGGAGTCCTATCTTGTTTGAATTTTGTAATTATGTGCATCAGAAGTTACACAAGTCGTTTAAAACCTCTAAACTTGTCTTTCAGTTTGGCATAGGGAAGAGATACCGTATTATGTAATCTACCCAAATGTGGCTATTGTCCTAGTCTGTGTCTTTTATTGGTTTACAATATAACTTGAGCCGAAAAGAAGGCATGACTATGCAGTACACCTAGTTTCATGTTGAGTGAAATTTCTTTGTTCATCTTGATATGCTACCCAACCCAGACAAAGGAATATAAGTAGAATTTCTTATACTTTATCTGAATTCAACTTAGCCAACCCCAAACTTGTTTGAGACTAAGGCTTGTTGTTGTTGTTGTTGTTGTTGTATCTAAATTCAACTTAATTATCATTAACCAGTTTATGTTATGATTAATTAATTCTTGTGTTTGTCTCTATTTCATTTTTTATTTGCTTGCATTGTTTATGTCACTGAAATTTCCAATATTGGCTTAAATAGTTTATTCTTGTGACTTGTTATTCAGATTTTAAACTTGATCAGTGCATTTGCTTTCTTTGACCAGCTCTTGAAAATTGTCTCTGCCCTCTCCAAGAAGTTAGTTGTCTTCGTCACCCATCACCATCATGACCATGTTGATGGTAAGACTATTTTAAATTCAATTCATATTTTACCTATTTTTTTCCAACTAAGCTACATAACTGGAGTTTTACCTATCCTATTCCTGTAAATCCCTGCCCAACCCTTGCTTCATTTTGAACCCAGAGCATAGGTCACTTCCTTGCATTTTGCAATGAGGCTTATTCCACTTATACAAGTTTTTTATTTCACAAGAAAGAGAAAGCTTACTTAACAAGAGTAAGATTTTTAGTATGCTTCTATTCGAGAATATCTGTTCTACCGCATAAATTAGCCTTGCTATTACTGCTCTTCTAAAATGACTAGTCTGTGCCAAATTATGATTAATGAACAGTATATTCCCATGAAGCAGTAAGTCAGATGCAGCAAACGTGACATCGTTTTTTGTCAAGTTTTAGAATTTTGGTTCCTTATCTGACACTTGAGATAGTTACTTATAAAGCTTTTTGCTTATCTGCATCAACATCCAAGTTTTACTAGCCATAACAGAACAATTTTTATAGTGGTTACATTTTTCTGCTTCATGGTTTTTCTCAGGTCTTTCTATCATCCAAAAGTGTAATCCTGATGCTACTTTATTAGCACATGAGAACACCATGCGCCACATTGGAAAAGGTTATATAATTATCTATTACTTTCCTTTTCGATTATATCATGTTGTCAAAGGATGTTGCGGCGTCATATTTTTAACCATATTCTCTTCTCAATATGCTTGGAACCAAGTTTAAATGGTAAATGTTTTATCTTAAAAATAAATAAATAAATAAAACAGTAAATGCTAAACATAGAATTAATGAATATATTTTGGCTTAGTTTGTCAATATAATTTTCAATCTCATTCAATTTTTATAATTTTAATGAGACTTCACATGATGGCAGAGGATTGGTCTCTTGGCTATACACCAGTTTCTGGAGGAGAAGAGATTTGCATTGGTGGTCAAAGGTTGAAAGTCATTTTTGCTCCAGTAAGTCTTGTTGTATGTTTGTTTTTTCGTTTATTTTTTAGTTAAAAATATGATGAGGAATTCTAATTAGTTGAGAAAACACCATTTATTCTGTGAGAAGTTTAAGTAAATATAAGGCATAGTCTGGTTGAAAATATACTGATAAAACATATTGGGTGTAATGTAATTGGACATTTTTGTATTAGTCAGGTAGATTTTTATATATGACTTCATTTCTCTTAAACAAAGCCACCTTTTTAGTTGTTGGCTCTAAATATAGTCTTGTTCTTTCTTCAGGGACATACAAATGGCCATGTGGCACTACTTCATTTGAGCACTCATTCATTGATTGTAGGAGATCATTGTGTTGGGTAAGATTCTCCAGAAGACTGTCATTATGAGTGCAGTTTCAACCACGTGATCAATAAATTTGTCAATGATGGTCAGGAAACTTGCCAGTTTCATAATAGGAAACTGTACATGATCATGTTGTGCCAAAATAACCAGCCTTCAACATTTACTTAAAAGGGTGAGCCTGGGTGAATCTGCAAGGTTATTCCAAAATTATGACCAAGAGGTCACAGATTCCGGGGAAACAGCCTCCTCACAATGAAAGATGAATGTTGTTCTTAGAGCCAAAGATGTGGTAGTCTCATGCATTACAACACATATTTATGTTATTATGGATCACTAGTATACATCATATATGTAAAGCATATGAAGGCTGTTGCTGGGATTTATGTAATTAAGATGACTGTTTGTATGTGTAATTTGGTCAGCTTGCCTTTGTTTATGTCCAATAGAAAATTATGTCTAGCTGACTTTGATTTACATGATAAGTAGGAAAACGGTTTGAAACATTCCATGTAATGGTGAGTGAACATAGATTTGTGATGATATTTGTTCTATAATAGCCATACACAAAACTTGAGAAGAAAGGTACGTCAAATGTAGGCATTTTCTTCCCTTATGCCTTCATGTTTTAAGTTGTCTCGTTTGAGGCTATGCAGAAAGGCACATCTCCTAAGTGAACTGCTCAGCATCTAAATAGGTCATACGGCATATCTCGTTCACCAGGTATTATTTTGCTAATGCATTTTTGGCTTTGTTGCAGTCAAGGGAGTGCTCTCTTGGATGTTACTTCTGGAGGGAATATGACTGTAAGTAGATAAATAAGCCAATGATATGTTGTTACTAATCTTGTTGTTTCATATATGAAATACTAAAAAGAATTAAATTTCCTGTGATTTGCATTATTACAGTGTTGACAATTTCATTCTTGTAGAATTTTGTTTGGCTAAAGATATGACTCCTAAACTAGAATGTTTGTATTTTCTAAAGACAGCAACACATATGCTCTCTTGATGGAAAAGGTAAGGAACAGTGGAAGTGATTTGTCGTAGACAAATTTTCCATTATGTGCCAGATGGAGCTCAGAACAGGAGAGATATCCTACCTTTTGAGGGGTTGAACTTTTGTTTAGTCAGTTAATATTTCGGAAACTTGGAAACTTCATGGCCTGCTATTTCCACAAAGTTTTATTTGTGGGTTTCCCTTTCCAGTTCTGACATGCTGCGGATATAGGATTTTCTTTTTAATTTAGTTGCTATCTTATTATGCCTCCTCTCATCTGCAATTGTTATGTATATTCTTCTCTTCATTTTCTAACTATACTAATCATCATAAAAGAAAAAAAGAAAATGTTAAAAATTATGATATAATAAAGTATTGCATTTAATGTGCCTAGGGATTCCAGAGTTACTGTGCATCCTCACTTATAGAGGTTGACAAACAGACACCAAAACTTGTGAAATGCACACATGCATATGCAGACACATAGGATTTTCTTTTCTCCTTTTGGGTCCCAAACTTTTGCAGAATCTATTGTTTTGTGTGCTTTTGTGTTTGTATAAGTGCTTTTTGCTTGTTCATTTGTTATTCTATCCTTATTGCTGTTTCCTGGGAGAAAATCTCTGATGTACTAATTACAGGTTTTCAGAACAATAAAAAAACAGATATTTGAAGTCATTATGCTGAGAAAAAATTATTGTGATTTTTGTTAGTATGAATTATGTGTTAAGTTTAGATTCTAATTGCAATTGATAGACAGATCCATTTCTACACTGAGTTCATCCACTGCATCTTCTTCCAAGAGACTTGTATAAGTTGGGAAAATGGAGGTCTAAAAGCTTCTGCTTTTCACATCTCTAGATCAGTGGATATCTGTTTTAAGTGAATCATATCTGTAATTGCAATTGTGAACCCATCATCTTAGAAAAACTGTGGGAAGTTGTTATGGCAATTAAAGAAAAATGCTCAACAGAATATGAAATGAAATCAGAAAAAACTATCGAAGAATTAATATTATTTTGAGTTTCTTTATACACTTAATTCTAATTTATTCAAAATCTCAGTTGTTGATAATTTCTATTGTTTATTCAGGATTACTTCGACTCAACTTACAAATTTATTGAGCTCGCCCCACATGCTTTGATCCCAATGCATGGGAGAATCAATCTATGGCCAAAGCACATGCTTTGTGCATATCTTAAGTATGAAACAATGAACATTCATTTTACCAACTGTTCTGATCCAATACTGATCTACTTTTGGCTTGATTGTGTGTAGAAATTCACTAATTATATGATTTTAGGAATTTATTTTACATCTTCTTCGAGCATTTTTCTTTTCTCCTTTATGTCCGTTATATCTCAGGACACACACACATATAAAGATTAGGCAAGTGGTAACAAGCTCAAATAAGACAAAAAATGAATCTTCATTCATTTTGTTGCTCACTGCCAGTGCCTGTATAAATAGCATGATAGTCTTATTATTTAATCAAAAGTCTCTAGCTCACTGAATTGAGCTGCATGTGTGAACATGATTGCCAATTACCGCCGCTGACTGTATCTTTTTCTCCTCAGGAATCGCAGAAGTAGAGAAACAGCCATCTTGAAAGCTATAGAAAATGGAGCAAAGACGTTAATTGACATAGTTGCCATTGTTTATTGTGATGTTGATCGCAGAGCTTGGATTGCTGCTGCATCAAATGTGCAGCTTCATGTTGATCATCTGGCTTGGCAAAATAAATTACCAAAGGTAGTTTCTGGTAATTTTATGTTACTGCATTGATTATAAAGTAGTTTCCCCCTTGTGTTCATAAACAAATAGGTTTATGCCCCCATTTCACCTTCTTTAATTATTTTTACTAATTGTTGCCATAGTAAGTTGGGAGACTATCTTCATGAATGCAATAGTTAAATTTAGACAAAATTGTTTCTCATTTAATTTAGGCAAAGTCTTAATGTGTGCAGCTTATTGAATGTTTTAGACAGTGTTAACTTATTTGTTGGTTATAGTACTATCTAAGAAATCTACATGGTAAAAGCTGAGGTGGGTTGAATAGAAAATACCTGCATGATTTGTTTTACTCATGCCATCCAAAAGTTACTGCAGGAGCGGGAGGGATGTGAGATGGAAAAGAAGGATCATATTTCATGGTTGGGGCATTGGATGTAGCTATATCCACAAAAACTTGTATAAGCAATTGGGCTTATAATATTCTTATGAGATGATACAATTTCCTCATCTGACGTTGCCTTCATCACAGAATTTTTACATGTTTGATGTAACTGTTAGAAAAGAAAACATTTCCCATGTAAAATTTTTCCCTCGAGCTTTTAAAGTTGTGCACAAAATTAGGCCTTAGAGTGTAACTATTACTCACTGCACATCTTCTTGCATGGCATATGGCTATTTTATGTGAAATTCTTAGGGCCTTTTTTTGGATAATTTGGAAACAAAAATGTGCTCTATTGGACAATAATTTAAAGGTGGTTTGAATTTCCAAATTGCTGATACTCTAGTTAATGGCATGTGTCAAATTCCCACAATCCATCTGGGAACGTGCAGGGCTTCTCTTTAGATAATTTTGGTTGCAGCGTCGTTACGTTTGTTGATGACTTGAGTAGATTTGAATCCAAATGAGGAAAGCTGCTCTGTTTGACCTGCTCAAACCATTTCTTAGGTTGGACCACTTGACTTGTTTTCGCTAGCCTTCAACCTTATAGACAACATATTTTCATGCAATTGTTTTCATAGCATTACTAATTTCACATTCTGAAAAAAAAATCTGATCAGATTTATACCCTGGGACAGCAGGACTGACTAGTGTAATCTTTTCTGCAGGAATTTTCAATTCAGAAGTTCCAAAAAACTTGTGGGCTGCATTTCTTTGTCAGATGGGCTTCGGCTTACCTTACTGGTGTATTTCTGTCAAACTATAAGAAGCAAAGCAAGTTACTTATTGCTGGTGCAGTGGCTGGTTTTGCTGTAATATACTCTGTTAAATACAAATAGAACGGATTAAATTGTTTCATTTAGAACTACACTACAAAATTATCTATAAATATTTACACAGTGAACTTAATGTGAGTAGTAGCTTTTGCAATATGGCAAGAGGATATAATAATAAGAAAATATATTGATTTTCTGACACTGTTCCATAATAAGTACCACCAACCTTTTTCCCCTTTTATAATGATCCGAACCTTGGGTTGTATCAGAAAAACAGAGTACCAGGCACTCCCATTGAAGTCGTATAGTTTAGGACTAGACTATTTTCTGACTGAATTTGCTCACAAGAGATGTTTACTAAACCAGTTTCAACAGATTCTGTGCATTCTCTCCCATAGTCTGGAAGCAGATTCTCTGTAACCTTGAATCGAAAATACATTCTCTGCAAGAGTTTATGGACCCATTTTGAGTCAATTCCAATTCGATCGTTGAAAAGAATAGTTTACAGTAAAACTTTCTAATATGATTGTAATTTCTTTATTGTCCAACTGAGCGATGCTGGGACATTTAACAAATTTTATTAGTTTATAAATAAATGAAAATCATTTACTTAATGAGTTCACCCATTGAAGCACTACCTATGGAGGTTTGCCAGTAAAAATCAGAATTACAGGAGAAGCCTAGCTCTATCTATACATCAACGGCCAAGGCAAGATCAGGATTCAGGGCCTGTATCACAGCTTTTATGACCTATCCTATGAGCCCTACAACAGGATGTTACTTGTTGCTGCCACGATTTCTTTCAGACTTATGTTTAGCTATAAATGATGTTTGCAATGGCTGATAGTTAATTATCGGTAATTAGCTGAGACATATATATATATATATATATATCTTTATTAACCATTAATGGTTGATAAATAATATATATATAAATAAAATTTATTGAGGGTCATATTTTTATTATTAGTTACTAATATGGCTTTGATATATATATAAAAGATTAGTCAAAATTATAAAATTATAAACAATCACTTGATTGTATTTTCAATTATTTATACCCGTTACATTAAATTTAAGGTTTTTTAATTTGCAATTATAATTCATATATATGTCTTATTTTAAAGCCTAGTTTTATTATATTTATAGAGATATAAATGTAGAATTAATTCTTACTGATGAAAATCACAGGAACGTTAACCGGAAAAGGTTGAGATGCATACAAGAGGAAAAGCTCGATTATCAGATTTTATGCTGTAAAGGACTGTGACCATTGATGCACCTTCCCAACAAGACAGCCATCCCTTTACCCTCCTTTTTTTCATGTATGGGAGCATATGACCCACGATACCCACTGCCTCCAACCATTTTCTTTTTTTAATTTGTAACGTTCCGTTGCCAATATCCTTAGATGTGTAACTTCTGATCATTTCTCAGAAAATCAACTGTGTATTGTAATTCACATTATTAACCCTGCTGGTCCTTGTACTTCCCATGTGTCCACCTCCTGAGCCAATGATCACATTCAAACGTTTCTCGCCTCAGCCAATTCTCCACCACGGGTTTATAGCTTCATAACCCTTGGCTAATTTGCATGAATGTGAATAGCAGATATTTTCTAGCAATTAAAATTTGGGAAGGAATATGAAACACTGTAGGTTCACTGTGTTCCTGAAAGATCTCTCCTCACGCTTCAAAAATGTAGTTAGAGGAGGCACTCTTCACGTCGCAGCTTCCATAGTACTATGTTCATCAGTTGCATCAACAGTGGTATTTCTTGGAATGTTTATCAGTGTTCATGTCAAGAAATATCTCGCCTTGTCTGAAACTTCATACTCATATTTTCTTTGCAACTCTTCATTTTCTTCTGCTTCCTTGCCAACGTTAATTCAATTTCCAATTACAAGTGGAAGTTTGAGCTCTTGGATAGCCCCCAAGGAGGTATGGCATTCCATGAACGATAAAGAGCTCTTATGGCGTGCTTCAATAAGGCCACACATTGACGAATACCCCTACAATCGTACCCCAAAGGTTGCCTTCATGTTCTTGACCAGGGGAAAATTGCCTTTGGCGCAGCTGTGGGAGAAGTTCTTCAAGGGACATGACGGCCTCTACTCAATCTACGTCCATACTTCACCAGAATTCTCCGAAGAATCCCCAGAATCATCTGTTTTCTACAACCGCAGGATACCGAGCAAGGTAACTTGAACTTGGATTAATAAGCCTAACCAATTGAATTAAAGAAAAAAAGTTGATGGGCTCCAATATTTTGAGTTTCTTGCAGCCAGTTGAGTGGGGGAGAGCCACGATGGTAGATGCTGAGAGACGTTTACTAGCCAATGCTCTTCTTGAGTTATCCAATGAAAGATTCGTATTACTCTCCGAAGCATGTATCCCAATCTTCAATTTCACAACCATCTACAACTACCTCATAAACTCCAAGCAAAGCTTCATAGGATCATTTGATGATCCAAGAACCGACTGCCGCGGCCGTTACAACAAGCGGCTGTGGCCAACCGTGAATTTATCCGATTGGAGGAAAGGTTCTCAGTGGTTTGAACTTGACCGGAAGCTTGCCGTGGAGATGGTTTCTGATGTGAAATACTATCCAGCATTTAGAGAGCATTGCAAGCCTCCGTGTTACATGGATGAGCATTACTTACCGACTCTGGTGACCAAAAGCTGGCCTCAAATGAACTCAAATAGGAGCATTACTTGGGTTGATTGGTCCGCAGGTGGTCCACACCCTGCAAGATTTATGGCAAAAGATATTTCAGAAGAATTCTTGAATCGGATCAGACATGGGATTAACTGTACTTACAATGGCTCCATCACCACAGTTTGCTTCCTTTTTGCAAGAAAGTTCCATCAAAGTACTCTTGAGCCTTTGCTGAGGATAGCTCCATCATTTCTTGGTTTTAACTCAAACCAAATTACTGAGATACCATAGCTGAAATCTTATTCAGGTAGTCAAACCATTTGCTCATTGTTAATTTCAAAATGATTTTATTTTATTACAATTTCATTTTATAAACATAAATAAATTGAAAACTATATCTTTACAAATTTGAAATATTTTTCAATATTTGAACAGTTTCCCTTTATATTATTAAATGTCAATTAATATAAACACAACAACACATTGAAAAAATATGCTAATTAATTTATAACGTTTTCCTTAAAGTCTCATTTATATTGTTTTTAAAACTTCAGATTTTTATTTCATAAATCTTTAAATTAAATTAAAACAGTGACTTTTCG
Source organism: Cnidoscolus chayamansa (assembly GCA_948266635.1). Taxonomy (NCBI): domain Eukaryota; kingdom Viridiplantae; phylum Streptophyta; class Magnoliopsida; order Malpighiales; family Euphorbiaceae; genus Cnidoscolus; species Cnidoscolus chayamansa. The sequence goes on along the minus strand of CAOGCB010600364.1, from coordinate 7,530 downwards.
TTTATGTATAAAAGGGTACATTTTACAAAGAAATGAATTAACTTATACAAGGTCTAAACCCAATTCTCATTATTCATGTACTGAAAAGAAAGCACATACCTTGAGAGTTATCTTTATTATTATTATTTTTTTATAATGCTAAAAAAAATTAAAATGGTCAGTAATTCCCACCTTTTGCATGTTCAAGGTTAATTGAAGAATTTCAAGAAAGTCAAATTAAAAGCTACTCAAATGTATCAAGAAATCCCAAGAATGGGTTTTGATTAGATAATTGGTATTTACCTCTCCGCGTAATATTTCTATATGAAGAAAGATGGATAACTTCTCCATATTCCAGGAAATTTCCAGGTTCCAAGAATCACAACTGGCTGTGCGTCCTCAAAAGGCATGTTCTGCTGGACACGCAACCCTATTTACTGTTGTTTATCCTTTCGCACCCAACAGAAAGTGCCTTTCTCTCTTTCTTTTGGCGTTTAAATTTCTTAATTGCTATGCATTTTTTTTTATAGTTTTCAAAGTCCACCCAAATGGGCTTGTCTTATACTGCTGATATATAATTCAAGTTGCTGCCGGTTGGCTTCTTGCCCCCAAGATTGTTACTTCCAGTTTCGTTTGTTATGTTCCAGGTCAAATTTTTGTTTTGTCTTGAAAACTTGTAGCAGCAAAAATGAGACTGCAAACGGATTTTCCAAATAAAGTTTTTTTTTTTTTTTAATCTTTGAATATTAATAGTCTTGAAGTCGGAAAAGAAAGATTCATAACCCTGTGCTTGGTCTCCAAAGCCATCAAACACATGCAGTAACCTTTAGCATTTTATATATATATATATATAGCTCAACGTGAATGTTTTCTTGGTCATCTCCCGCTCTTCCCAATCGGGGTTATTATCTCAGATTTCGTTGATCTGTCCTCTATTTTATGAGAATCACTTCTTTTCTTATAGATTTTGTTAGTCTTTGCTGACATCGATCTCTTGAGCTCAAAGAAAAGAACTGCTTGGATCAAGAAAGGCACAATAGAACAAACCTCTTGCCTTTCTTTTCAAGACTACCTCTATTTTTTTCAAGCTCTCGCATAAAGCCGAGGACCTCATTAGTTTTTATCATCTTCTCCTTTCTCTTTTTTTTTAATACAATGAAGAGTCAAAAACAGAATTTGATGACATCTCTCACGAAAACATTCAACACCCAATTTCAACTCGTCAATGTTCTCTCTTATTTCTTCTTGTTCTGCTGTGGTCTAGCTACAGGGGTGATCCTCAGTTCCTATCTCAAGAACATTTCATTCAGTTTCCATCTAACCCAGCCCTCTGTTTCTGCTAATTCATCAATACCAGAAGCCCCATCACCAGCATTACCATTTATAAAGAATGAGACAATTAAACTGCCTCGTGTAGGCTTGAAAGAGTATCTGAAGGTTCCTGCTGATGCTAAGCATGACATGGAAGATGAGGAATTGCTCTGGAGGGCTTCAATGGCTCCAAGGATACACAAATATCCATTTGATAGAGTTCCAAAGATTGCATTCTTGTTCCTGACAAAAGGTCCAGTTCTGATGGCTCCACTGTGGGAGAAATTTTTCCAGGGACATCAAGGATTGTATTCAGTTTATGTGCATTCAAGTCCGTCCTATAATGAATCGTATCCTGAAGGTCCTGTGTTTCATGGCCGAAGAATTCCCAGCAAGGTTAGTATGTTCCACAATTTCTTGAGATTTGATTGAGTAGTGCATACTTGCATTCTTTTGTTTTCAGGAATTAAGGTTGGTTTATCGTAATTAACTAATCTAATGGAACTAAATTTTTGTAATAAACTTATGGTATGAAACATGTTTATTGTATTAAGAATCATATCAAAATTGTATTAATAATTAAAACATGTATTTGAGCTCGAGAAGTGAGATGGCATGAAATATTGATCCTTTTGCTTGGCTTATCCTGCCTAATCGAAATCAGTAGAACCAGCAACATTTCTTTTTCATATTTGATGTAAAGAAACACATGTTAATACGCTTCTGATAACAATTAGTTCTGCATCACGTTTAGCTCATTAATGTACTGACATTAATACATATTATCATCATATTACTGTCCAAGAAGATAAAATTCCAGATAACATTGACATAGATGTGTTGAATTGTTGATGGTAAATGATAATAAGAAACACCTCTAAGTTCTATGGCATCATCTCATGACAGCCAATTGGCCAAGAAATTGCACATTTCTGTTGCATCTTAGACGTGGGAAAATTCATCCCCAAGTTCCTTAATTCCAAATTCAAAACTGAAAAATTGTCATAGAAAAGATGTGAAAGAAAATTAAATCTAATTGAAGCTGTCACCTATTTTAGTTGTACTGTATTGTCCAAAAAGACCGACCCATTAATCTTCTCTGTTAGACATCGTGACCTGTACGAGTATCACACTCTCGTCCTGATGTCAACATTCCCCATTGAACAAGTCATTCGTCCTCGAAACGACATTGACGACTTTGATTTTGTGTACAGTAACATGTGGATAATAGTCAAGATTTTGAATGTTTTGTGGTGCATATTTTGTTAATGCAGGATGTTCGATGGGGAAATGTGAACATGATCGAAGCAGAGAGACGTTTATTAGCTAATGCACTTCTTGATATCTCGAACCAGCGTTTTGTTCTCCTATCAGAGGCATGCATTCCTCTCTTCAACTTCTCTACGGTCTACTCCTACCTAATGAACTCGACAACAAGTTTTGTGGGGGCCTATGACTTAGAGGGTCGTGTGGGCCGAGGCCGATACGACCCCCACATGAGGCCTGAAATAACCATTCAGCAATGGAGGAAAGGCTCCCAGTGGTTTGAAATGGATCGAGAACTAGCCCTTGAAGTTATATCCGATCAAAAGTACTTCCCCATTTTCCAGAAGTACTGCAAGGGTTCATGTTATTCAGATGAACATTATTTGCCAACATTTGTAAGCATAACACGTGGGGAGAGGAACTCGAATAGGAGCCTGACTTGGGTAGATTGGTCAAGAGGAGGGCCGCACCCTGCTCGGTTTATAAGATCGGAGGTGACTGTGGAGTTCTTGGAGAGGCTCAGGAGCAGCAGCAAATGTGTGTATAATGGAAATAAGAGCACCACTTGTTTCTTGTTTGCAAGAAAATTCCTGCCTACCGCTTTGGATAGGCTGATGAGATTTGCACCCAAAGTCATGCATTTCAACAGACGATGAAATCCGTAGGATGAGAAAATTATGTGATTCTCCATTTTGTATCAATGTAAAAACATGAAGATTGCAATTCAAGCTAATGATTTGCTTGCTAAAGATTTATAAAACAATCTTTACTCGTTCGTACTAGGCAGAAGACAGGACAACGAGATTAACCTATAATTTTGCATGATTACTTCAAAAATATATAAATCATTAAAAATTTAAACCCACATTGCTCATTAATAATAAAAAAAAAAAGAAAGAAAACTTTGGTTAAAAATTAATAACCTGAAAATCTCATGCTTATAATACAGGACTCCTAGTCCCAATAGCTTATAATTGAATGAAGTCCTCCCTTCAGTCTCACTGGCTAGCTCCGCATGTGTCCTCCGACATGCAGGGGGAGTCCGACACCGAGTCAAGCGTCTCATGACACGGTGACACCTCCACCCCACGTATCTCCTCAATCATCTTCACCAAGTGGCCCATACTAGGCCGTTGATCAGGCGATGCAGATGTACAAGCCATGGCAATCTGCAACAGCGCCACCATCTCCTCTTCAATGTCCTTGTACCTCATTAGCTCCAAATCAAATACCTCAGCCGTCCACTCCTCTCTCACCACAGACTGGACCCACCTTGGCAAATCCACGACCCCACCATACCCACTTCCAGGCCCACCGCAGTCAACTACAGAAGGGCACTTCCCCGTTAACAACTCCAGCAACAAGACCCCAAATGAATAAACGTCAGATTTCTGGGTTGGCTTGCGACCATCAGATGATAATTCAGGAGCACGGTAGCCATTAGATCTGGGGGCAGAAGCAGTAGGGGAAGCAAAAAGAGAGAGGCCAAAGTCCGAGACACGTGAATTGCCAGCTTTGTCAAGAAGGATGTTGGTGGATTTGATGTTACCGTGGGTGAGTTTAAGAGACTTGCAGGAGTTATGAATAAAGGCAAGCCCACGGGCCGCTCCTGCAGCTATTTTAAGCCTGGTGGTCCAGTCCAGAGGGGTTCTCCCAGGTCCTCGGTTACCTGCGGCGATTACAACAATTAAGCCATACAGTTCATGCAAAATTACCGTATTGGCACTGGAGAGCAGAGATGGAAGATGAAGACAAAATAAAAGATCTACTAGTATCACAATCAGAGATGCATTTTCACGTTCTACCTAATAATTACTCCAGATTATATGGGAATAGGATTCGGGTCACTTCTGCATGGAATACAACAAAAGCAAGAGGCCATATTATTATATTATATTCAGGTCTATCTGGCTAAGCGAGGTTTACTTTTTGGTCGTATATATTATCCCGGTAGAACAAAACATGGTAAAAAACAAAAAGCAAAAAGACCGTGGAAATTAAAAAAAAAAATACAAATCCCTGTTGGACCTGTCGTTTTATGATTTACATCTCTATCTCTATCTTAATAAGTGTCGCAGTTCCCCAATGTCGCAACTCAGCTGCAGTTTGCTGTCCTGTTCCGCAACTGTTCCCTTGCCTGGAATTGGTGGGAAAATGCACAAAAGCAAAGCCATTTTGGACCACCACAATTTCCATATTACAATTCCCAACCCACACTTACTCTTCTTCCTCAGGTCATGTGTGAGCCAGCTTAGCAACTTTTGGATTTCTCAGATTTTCTACCAAGATTGGAATCATCAATATTACTCTCCTGGGGTGGTCTTGCTTATCAATCAGAGCACTAGAGTGGCATCTGATGAAGATGGTGATCAAGGTTTTACTTTTTACACTTATTGTTATTACTAAATGAATAAAATATGAATTCTACATGGACCCACCAATTCCACCTACTAAATAATATATTAGATAGTAGATATCCCACATGTGCACCTCGCCGGCGGCAACCCTTTCCTGCCCACTAGGCCATGATCCCTAAATAATTTTCTCCTTTTTTTCTGGTCTAGAATCGATAAAGCATTCCTTGAGCCCCATATAATCATTGTACATAAAAAGAAGATAAATATATTGTTATCATTCTGCTATGTGAAATGTTTGGCTGCTGAGAAAATGCAAGAAATATTCATGAAATCTTATTTCGCTCCACTTTTCTATTAACAAAACAGCAACTTTGAAGATGCATAATAATAAATAAAAAAAAGAAAGAAAAAACGATGAAACTCAAAATATAACGTACCATGAAGAAGCCAAAACAAACTTCCATTAGGCATGTAATCGTAGACCAACAGCTTCTCTTCTCTTGCAAAGTAATAAGCTTTCAAGCTAACCAAATTAGGATGTCTCAACCTCCCTAAAACCTCCATGTGCTGCTCAAACTCTCTCTTCCCTCCCACATTTGCGTCCTTGAGCCTTTTCACCGCCACCACATTCCCGTCGTCCAACACCGCTTTATATGCTGTCCCGAACCCACCTTTCCCCAGCATTTCGGCCGATGCTCTGAGCAAATCTTCCAGCTCGAACCTCTTCACCCCTTCGAAAAACACCATCCGCCCCCTCTCAAACCCCGGTTGGTTCGGATACGGGCTTGACGAGTAAACGATTTTCTCTGTTTCGTGGAGCTTCGAGACTTTCCCATCTCGCATTTTGGCCGCGTAGTTTCTCCAGAAGTAGCAGTAGAGGAGCAGAGAGACTACGGATAGGACTAATACGTCACCCAAGATAATGGCGATAAGTGCTAAAGGGCTTATTTTGGCTGTCTTGTTGTGGGTGGGGTTTGCTGCTTTGTTTGGGGGAATTGAGCTTGGGGATGATGAAACAATAGTTGGGTTACTTCCCGGCATTAATGGAGACGCAATGGCTCCGTCGGATCCAGGCCTCGTTGGGTCAGACATTATACCTTTACAGGCCTGAATTGGGGATCCACATAGACCAGGGTTTTGAGCAAAAGCGGATACAGTGAAGCTAGATAAGGACTTGGGTATTTCACCTGAGAGCTGGTTGCCGGAAACATTAAAATCCTGCAAAGTCGGGATATTCATACCGGCAATAGAGCCAGTAAACCGGTTCTCTTCAAGCCGAAGAGTCAACAAATGGGTCAAACGGTTAAGCGTCACGGGAATATTACCGGAAAAATTATTGTAAGACAGATCCAAACGGTAAAGGCGGAAAAGAAATGATAGGGACGCCGGAAAGTTGCCAGAAAAGTTATTGTGAGATAAAAAGAGAAGCTTCAAAGCTTTGAGGTTAGAGAGGTCTGGTATAGGACCAGAAAAACTATTTCTTTTAAGACTAAGGACCCGAAGCTGAGTGAGAGAAGTAAGGGGTTGAAATGAGCCCTGAAGTTGAAGATTTTCCAGGACAATACGCGAAACCCTGTCTTTAAGACAGAAGACACCGGTCCAGTTGCATGGATCGACAGTGGAGTTCCAATCTGGGAGCTTGTTGGCCTTGTCCGATTGGGTCTTGAACTGCAATAGATGCTCCAAATCTGGGTTAACAGAAGCTTGCAGGAGATGAGAACAGAGAAAGAAGAGAAAGAAGGTAAAAGGCGGGATTAGAGAAGTGGGTTTTGCCATTGTTGATCTGCGGAGAAAGGAACAGCGTAAGAAGAGTTTTAGCTCGTGAGGGAGTGCATAGGCAGCGGTGGAAGAGTAAATGAAGAGAGGCTGATATGAGTGTAATAAATGAGAAAGTGAAGGGGGCACTGAGGTAATAAAAGATTAATATTGGTGTAACATAAATATGTTAGTGCTGGTCCTGGATGCACTGAAAAAGCATGTAACTTGTACGCTATCAGTATCAGTCACGCTCCACGTTCTCCAACTACCTACAGCTATGGTACGAAAAGGTTGATAATCCACTGCCTACAGCTGATCTAATATAATCTAAGCTTCGACATCTTATAGGTGGTGATTTCTGATTTCTATAATTTAAATTGAAATTATATAAATACATGCACCAAATAATTTATTTTACAATTAAAAAAAATTAAATTGATTATTATGAAATTATAAAAATATTTTAAAATAGAGATTAAATAAAAATTAATAATAAATAATAAGTCTTAGTCTCAAACTAATTAATATCGGTAAATAAAAATTATAACTAATAGAACACAATTAAAATTTATAAAAATATAATTTAATTTTATAGAAATGTAAAATTAAAAATAAAATATAGTGGTAACTGGATGAGTAGTGTTTGCTGGAAGATTAATTTGAACACCAATTTAATTAATTATTTTATTGAAAATGCGAATCATTTTAATTGTATACGTATATATGTGATTTCAATGGAGAGAAGACACGTGGGGAATGGGGGTACAAAATAGGGTACAGAAGAGTATACAGTAATTTTAATATGTGTGATGATAAAGGGGTAGGGGCGGGCTGTGATAATATCCGTACTTGCATGATT
>CAOGCB010599859.1:0-10195 GCA_948266635.1 Cnidoscolus chayamansa | reverse complement strand
TATATAAAAAAAGAGATTGACGCGAAAGCATTACCAAGGTAGAAAAAGACTAAACGTTTCTGTCCCTTGTTTTCTTCTTCAATAGTTATGCATTGTGCAGTCTTTATGTATCTTTATGCATTGTACAGAGAGAGTCTTGTAATCAAGACCGGTTCGTGCAACTGTATCAGTAATAGGTTATGTTAGGGATTGACTAGCCATTTATATAAACATATTTAAGTGGCTAACCATTATAAGCATTATTTAACACACAAGTCCCGGCCAAGCTCCAAGAAGGTGAAGCCCTTGCTGCAATTCATTTTCTTCTTCCTCTCTTCTTGTTGCCGTCTCCTTCTAATCCCTGGAGGTGAGTGACACTTGTTGCGTTCTTTGGTTCTAGACTTCCAATCTCTGTGTAGATCAATGTAGATCAATGTTGGAGGTAATTTTAAGATAATTATTGTGATTTACTACAACTAGATAATATAGAAAATCAATAACAAAGAAAATCAAAGTACGTGGGAATTTTACCAAATAAGTTTCGGTAGAACCTCCTTGAATGTTAAATGATTTGCGTGATAACACGAACATTGGGATCTTAGGATATATTAATTCTGCTGCTATTTTATGTTAGTCTTAGGAGAGATTCCAATAAATGGTAGTAGAGCATGGTTACCTCGCAAATCATTCAAGAACACTATACATGTTTCGGCCAACAAAAGAAAATCATGAGATTATCTCCCACAAAATTTATGTTAGATTTTTATTTACAAGATTCTTAGGATGAATTTAGAGGTCTAGATATGATTTTAGGAGTTTATTTTCCATGAAAATTTGGTGTTGATCCAAAACAAAAAACAAATTGAAAGTTGCAGCAAAATTTCTAGAATCCTAGTTAGACTAGGACTTTTTTTTTTTCTCTAAAATCTATTTAAAATAACAAATGATTTTTAAAAATCACCAAACCTTCCACATTTGTACTTTAACATGTCTATTAAAATTTGAATATTTTTCTAAAATTTTTTAAATTTAAAAAACAGGTCATTCACGTATGACATACGTGACACATGCAAAAGCAACACAATTTCTGGAATTCTGGAATTCTAATTGCACTGGGACTGTTTTGTAAAATCTGTTTAAAATAGTAAATGATTTTTAAAAATCGCCAAAACTTCCATATTTATAGTTTTATATATCTATTAAATTTTGAATAATTTTTTTGGATTTTTCTGGGTTCGAAAGCTAGTCGAAAATATGTGAGATACATTACACGTGTGAAGCTATTTTTTGGAACAACTTGCGGCATCAATTTTAGTTCTTGTGAATGTCATGAGTTCTGGAGTTTGAGAAGCCATATGAACTTGTAAAACAATATATGAGATGTATTATTTTATGTGCATAAAAGTTTCGGTTCATGCTAAAGTTGTTTGGGCATGATTCCGCGTGTGTTTCCTGTGATCTTTTTCACACTGATGAAGTAACGGAAAATGAGTCCTAAATAGTTTAGGATTATATTTAATTCTTAAAATTATAGATTTGTATCTCTAGGATTATAAATATATTAATTAAATTAATATGATTTATTTTCTAAGAAAATTAAATTTATATATAAAGGGTAATATTTCAAGAGTTGAAATAATAAAATCATGAGTTTATGGTTATGGGCCGAGCTGCATGCATATGAAGTTTGGACTTTATTGCTTTCTTTAGTTTGCATTCTAGGTTGAATGTAAGGATGGCATGATAATCTAGTTATGAACTTAGACAATATGATTGTTTCATGCATAATGATTTGTAATTTATTTTTTGGCAAATATGGCCTACGTGCCATGTCTCTCTCTTTTACCCTCATTGTAATTCTCTTCTCACCGTATTCCCCTCAAATGTAACTTGAAGTTTCCTATTATGAGATTATGTAATTAGATTTCATAGGAAACAAGACAAGAAAGAAACAATGTATCATTATTTCATCATTCAAAATATTTACTAACTTGGATTTGAGGCTTTAAACTTGTTGGAATCTCGGATTGAACTTTCTTCTTCAAGTTCTCCCAAGTTTCCTTTGCTTGAACTTTCTTTTACTTGATTCTTTCTTTCTAACTTGATATTTTTCTTGTTTTAGTTCAACTATGGTCATTGTACTTACAGTTTGGTGAGGTTGAGAGGAGAGAGAGTAGAGTGAAATATGCCAAAAGCTTCTCCTTGGCCGGCTGCCTTCACTATTTATAGTGGAGGTGGCAAATATGGGTTCGACAGTCGAACCCTTATGTTCGGCGGTCAAACCTAGCTTATCAGGTTCGCCATTACTAAATTCTAATTTAGTCCCTCAACTCCTCCATTTGTTCTTTTTAGTCCTTACATTTTACATTTTAGTCCTTACATTTTACATTTTAGTCTTTTAACTTTTATTACTTAACATTTCAATCCTTAAACACTATTTCAGCCCAATTTCTGAATATTCTTGTCGCAAACTCAAAATCTGACGTCGAAAATGTGTCAGGTGTTACACAATGAGTTTTACCCCTTTGGGTGGAGACATTAAAGTCCATACTTAGTTATCATACATGGTATCCATCTCAAATTTCATGGCCTTTAGCCATAATTCTGATTCTAAACTCTTCAGAACCTCCTCGTAGCTCGTGGACTCATCATTTTCTACTAGTGTCACATCTTTTTTATCACATACGAGAAATCCATATCTATCAGGAGCATGAGGTACCCTTTTAAAATGTTTAAGAGCTTGTGTAGCCAATGGTTTTAACTTTTCCTCAGTTGGACGAATGGTAGGCTCAATGTCTATGGGCTCAGAATCAATCGGTTGCTTTGTTTGTGGTTCTTGAACTTCACCAAGTTCAATTCTACTCCCACTATCTCCTTTTAGAAGAAACTCTTTCTCCAAGAAGGTAGTGTTCCTTGAAACAAACACCTTTTGTTCCAAAGGACGGTAGAAGTAATATCCTCAAGTCTCTCTTGGATATCCCACAAACAGACATTTGTTAGACTAAGCATTCAATTTGTCTGACTACATATGTTAGGCATCCCCATACTCACATATATGAAAAAATTAGTTTGTGCTTGTACCATATCTCATATGGAGCACAATCAACTAATTTGGATGGCACCTTATTTATCACATAAATAGTTGTCTCCAATGCATAGCCCCAAAAAGACTTGGGTAGGTCTGCTAGGCTCATCATGGAACGAACCATGTCTAACAAGGTTCAATGTCTACAAATTGAATAAAGTTTCTCATTCTAGTTTTCTAGAATGAATAGTTTGAACCATTAAACAATGGTGGTCTAGTAATATAATGTCCTTCTGCTAAAGGAGTAGGAACTCCTGCCTGGTTTGATGTACTAGCAATTTTTGGGATCTTCCTAAGATTGTTAGACCTTGAGCAATAGGGTTAGGCTCTGATATCAATTCATTGTCCCAAGATTGAGTGATCAAGAGAAGGTGAATTGATCACTTTTCAATTTTTCTTAAATTCTACGTTATTGCTCTAAATTTATATCTGAAATTTGTGACTAAGTATTTATAATGAGATTTTATTTCAAGCTTGAATGAGTTGCTCTGATCAATTATGAAGACTGAAGGCAAATTTAGCTTAGCTAGTTTCAGACTATAGAGATGTTACTATTTATGCTACTGTTCACATAGAGCTAAGGATATAAGAGGATGAATCTAGCTTACCTAATTTTTGTCTACCAAATAGTATTGTTCACGTTACTGTTCATAAGAGAATTAGCTAAGTTCTCTAGTACACTAATTTCAACTCTGTATATTTTAAATCTTAAGGATACTCATTTAAATTTCAACAACACTCAAAACAAGTGATGTAAATAAATTTGATAAGCAATAAATCAATGGAGAGTAAGATTGAGAAAGTTCAAACACAAGATTTATAGTGATTCGGCTAAAACCAGCTTATGTCCATTCTTCTCAAGCTTTTTCTTGAGAGTTCCACTATCTATCTCTTTTCCAGGTAAGAGATAAAACATTTACATTTCTTCTAAGCTTTATAGGTACTTAGACACCTCTTTACAAATTTGATTTCCCTTCAAATTTCTTTTAGCTTTCAAGGTGTTAAACTACCTTTTCCAAGTGATATACTCTCACTTGAATACAATAAATGTCAAACTCAGAATTTTCAGGAATGATATCTCTCTTTCAACAATTACAACAGATTTCTATTAAGAAGAGAGAGGATATGCCAATGAAGCTTACAATGAATGCTTAAAAATCAATGAAACTTTAACTCATAAAATTGCTTAATAATATCATGCATTCATTAGCCAACACTTGAAGTAAATGCAACTATTTATAGGTGAGAAGTTGCTTTGAAAATTTCTAGATCAAAATGTCACTAACTGCTAGTTTTTTACCCATTGGAATCCTGCTGCCAGTCGTACGGTCTGCACAGACTGCGCAGTCTATACTTCTGTCGGGATTCAGTCCAGACTTTGTTCAAAATTAGCTTAACTAAAAATAATTTTGACTTTGAAAGTAGCGTAGCTAATTTTAGAAGTGGTGAGCTAATTTGAAGAACTGGTTCACTAATTTCATTTTCAACAATTTAGTAGAAAATTGTAGTTGCAAAATTAGTTAAGCTAAATTCATTTTTCTTGTGTGTATTTGAAAAGAATTATCTCCAGAATTAGTTAATTCTAACTCTTGAATTAAAATTAAGTATCTAATTCCAGCTCATTTCAACTTGAATTTTCTTGTTTTTAAAACTCATTTTGAACATATTAAAAACTTTTCTAATGTATGAGAAATTATTGGCATAGACTCACTTCTCTTACATGATTTTAGCCTAGATTTTCATGTCTTCATAGATCTTGATGATGTTCCTCATTTCCATGCTCTTTTCACTTTCTTCATTCTCTTGATTTGCCTTCTTCACTTGATCTGAAATTCTTGAAAGTCTTGTGAGCACAATTCATTAAGTTTTGTTATCATCAAAACAGGTTTTCTCCTTATAGGGTCAACAATATGGTATGTTCACATTTATATAAGATGTAATGATAGCATGTTAGATTATGAACATGATTTATGCATTAACTTTAAGTCTAAAGCATAAGCGAATAATTAACTCCCGCTATTTTATTGCAAACAAATAGCTCTCACTATTTGACTAGAGAAAAAAGCCTAATGGATAGGTTTTTCCTAGTGGATCAATATCCATCATTGTTAAAGTTTGGACCTTTGAGAGAGTCGAACAAGCTTTGCTTTAAGTCGAATGGTATGTATCTCATACCAATTGCATCTTATGCAACTATTGAATCATTGAGATATCAACTCTTGATAAATGTATATCTCATATATATGTTCCCAATCTTGCCTCTGGTTTCAGAAATCTTGATGAGGGCTAAACTCTTACTAAACCCAGTTTAAGACAAACCCATTAGTCACAGTCTAAACATATTCGATATCGATGGGCTTGATGAAGGCCAACATGACCCAGCCGAAATAGAGCTCTGATTTAAATTGTTGTAACGGAAGGCTTAACCATCTTAATATTATTCGATGAGTGTTTTGTTATTATTAAAAGTCTCATCATACATGGTTAGCATACATTGGTACCTGCATGGCATATATATACATCACATATATTATTCATGATCTAGTTATGGGATTTTCTCACATTGATTCTCTCGAGCCATGAAGGAAGGCTCCGGGTTTGTCCTCCTTGGCCCAACATTTTATATTGCACCTCTTCTTGATGTGTTTCCTACATAATCTAATTACATTTATTTCCTAACAGAAAACCTCAATTTATATTTGAGGGGAGTAAGATGAGAAGAGAATTAAAACAAGAAAATATAGAGAGGCGGAACTCACATGCCTTCTTTACAAAAAAAAAATTTACAACCCATTATGCATCAAACAATTATATTGTCTAAGCCCATAGCTAGACTATCATGTCATTCATACATTCTCCTATGATGCAAGTTAAAGTCCAATAATATATGTATGCAATTTCAGCTCATAACAATCAACTCTTTATTATTATAATTATTTCAACTCTTGAAATATTATATATTATGTGCAGATTTAATTTTTAATAAAATAAATCATATTAATATAATTAATAAATTTACCAATTTAAAATATAAAGATCTTAAATTTTAAAAATTAAAACAAGAATTCTAAACAATTTAGAACTCATTCACAACTATATTATTGGTATCAATGTGGTCGTAGTAAAATGCACGTAATCACACCCAAACAACTTTGGCATGAACCGAAACTCTTATGAATACTACATCCCATGTACTATTTTAGATGTTCATTTGACTTCCACAACTCCAAAACTTGTGACTTTCATAAGCACCAAAATTGCAACCACCGGTTGTTCTGAAAAACAGCTTTCTCGTGCAAAATGTATCTCATATATTTTCGACTAGTTTTTTGACCCATAAAAATCCAAAAAAAAAATATTCAAAATTTTTAAGAAATCTAAAACTAAAATTCTGTAAATTTTGGTGAATTTTGAAAATCTTTTATTAATTTAAAGTGGTTTTAAAGAACAATCCTACTGCAACTAGGACTCTAGAAAACCTTGTTGTCGGCGCATCATGTATCTCATATTTGATCACCATATTTTCAGTTTTCAAAAATTCTAGAAAAATATTCAAAATATATAAAAAATTAAATTTGAAAAGTTTCGTGAATTTTAAAAATCGTTTGATTGCAGAAAACAAATCTGGAACACAGTCCTAATCTGAATCAAAGTTTACAGCAACTTCCAATTCGTTTTAGTTTTCGATCTATACCAAATTTCTCATGCAATTATAGCTCTTAAAACTCATATCTACATCTTATTATTAATCCTATGAACTTCAAAAACCATCTAACACATTCAACTATGGCAGATTATCTCATAATTGCATGGTGGCTGAAATACATACATGCATGTTATTGAATGATTTTCATGGTAATTTGGCTCTAATACCACTTGTTGGGATCTATCCTAGGACTAACATATTATGGCAGCTAAATTATCCTAATATCCCAAGGACCATGTTATCATGTAAATCATTCAGTAACACAAAGGGGGTTTACCAAAACTTACGTGGAAATTTATGGAACTCCCTTTGCAGGATCACCTCCAACGTTGATCCACATACAAAATGCTTGCTTTGAACCATCAATTGGCAACAAAAAATTGCCAATCGACTCCACTTGCTATGTGGAAGTCGACGACAAGGAAGGTGAAGGAGGAAGGGGCAGCAACTTATCTTCCTTATTTAGGAGGCAGTCGCACAATGTGTTCTTTCTTTGAACACACCTTTTGAATGATTTTTCATCATATGGCTGGCTACTTAATGTTCCTTATATAGGTGGCTGGCCTAAAACTTTAATCTAAATCAATTAGATTTAAGTTTAATGCATGTTTAATCTCATTAAGGAGGCCTAGCATGTAACTTAATCCAGGTCCTAACACTTAAGCCCAAATAAGTCTTATGCATTAACCTATTTAAATTCCTCCTTCCTTATTTCTAAGAGGCCCAACTCATCTCATGAATATGCCCAATGATATATTATATCATTTAAACTAGTTCTTTTTATCTAAGCTCGCATTCCTCTTTATGTGTGTGACCCATTAGATTTCCAACCTATCGAGACAAGACGTATTTGATTTAAATATCTTTTAAATCATAAATTCATATTTAGTGAATTTAACATATGTACAAATCATGAAGGGCATCAAGAAGTGCATCATAACCCCTAAGGTGTCGGAAGGTCGAATGTGTTTGACCATAATACCCTTCCATATCCAGTTACTATGCAATACGTCCTTTCACCATCACATTCAAACTCTCCATTGATGTAACCCTTTGTTTCCATGGTATAATGGTTGAATCACTATTCTAATCGAGCCACATAAGTCATACTCACATTAGCACTCTACTATGGTCAAAGATTTCTTTCCGAGATTCTGACACAATAAAATCCCTATGATTAGTGAATCATTTGTTGACCACTCAATTTCCTTCAAGTATTATCATTATATACAATCTTTCATCTATGGATACTTCATACTAACGAAGTATTGAGTCTTTGAGTCAAAGTATATCTTATACACTTAAGGTATCTTTGATGATCTCAAGTCTAATGATAATACAACCGACATGATGTGAGTCTTTCATGACAAAGATGAATATCTCACTGTTAGGTCTCTAATATACTTGTTTTTAAAACAAGCATCCATATGTTAACTATGAACATCGTCATGCTCACAGCTATGAGAACTACTACTTGACCTAGTCAAGTAGTCTAACATTTACCAATCTATCTGCATCAATGATGTCCCATTTCATCAATGCTATGACTAGAGATAGTTTTGGCATTGACACATTTGCGTGTAATAAGAATCTCACATCATGAACTGTCTATGATTTCCTCTACACTATGTCATGGGATGCTAAAGAATTTATTACTGGTTTAAGATATTATAAAGATAATAATCAAACAGATATACTTAAATAAATGCTCAAATAATAAAGAATTATAATAATTGTATTATTACTAAATCAATATTCACAAAAAAAAACCCTATTACATATCAGCTCTAGGGCATAAATATTTAACAAACCCTTCAACGACACCTTCGGCAACCGAACCATATGCTTCACTGAGCCAAACAATGCCTTGGTAGTATCCTTCGGTTATTGAACTATATCTTTCGTCAAGCCGAACAATGCCTCGATAACATCCTTCACTACCCGTTATGGCTTGGCCAAAAGCTTAGCTCCCGCGACTAAACCATTCCTCTAGTTGCCAAAAATTGGATTTTGATAGAATGCCAAAACCAAGTTTCTTACCGTTTCCAGTTAACTGAAACCTGTTAAACTGTCATTTTCACACCTCAAAACACATTTCAACATTTCCTTAATCAACAAATAACACAATCAATACATCGTACATCAATTCACATAAACTTCTTCCATTCATATAAACTTCCATAAGTTTGGATTGCTACAAGCTTGCTTTTAATTCAACATGCATCAATTTCATTAGTGTTTTCTTAACACTAATTCATCCCATTCATTCCTTAAACATTCCATTCACTAAAGATTAGAAATTAAACTAAAATTTATAAAACTTCATCATCTTTCAACAAAACTTCATTCTTCTTTCATTCATGAACTTAATTCTTTATTCATCAACAAAACAAGCCATTTAAACTGGAAACAAACTCGTTTTGAAGTTTACTAACTGGTGGAGCTTGAAGCTCTAAAAAATCCATCGACTCTACTTGACATATGGTTTGAGTTTCTTAACTCACCGCTATTTTGTTAAAACTCCTTCAAATTATTGCTTAATCTTTAAAACATTTCTAGTTTGAGCTTAGATTTTCTTCAATTTGGCTTCTAGTACAAAAGTCAGCTTTGGGAGAAAAAATTTGCATGCCAAAACCTCTCCACCGCTGCCACCTCATTCATATAGTAAGGTGGGCTCGGCTAGGTTCGATGATGGAACCTCTAATTCGACGACTAAACCTAAACTTATGTGCCACTTTAGTTAAATTCCGTTTTATTCCTCTCTTATTTCAATTTTACTTTTTCATCCTTTAGTCTTTCAATTTTATTATTTTACCCCTAATCACCTTTCTGATTTGATTTACGTATATTCCATGAATATTTTGATAAAAAACTTATATTCTAGCGTCAAAAAGGTATCAGATGTTACACACTTCCCCCTTTTAAAAACATTCATCCTCAAATGTTCATTACATATCACATAATACATAATATACATAACATCAATTATTTACATTTCATTAACATAAACATGTGATATACATTACATTCATTTTTTACATACTTTACATTACATGATGGGGAAATGTTTCTATTACAACTCTCTGCTATGGAACAAGTTGTGTCACATCCCCTATGACATGCCTCCCACAGAATGAACAGTGATTTCCTACATCTCTCCAGTGAAACCACTATTCATACTGTAAGGGATGATTTGAAACCCAACCACTCACAACATGGATAAATTTTTCACTTTCTCATTTATTCATTTTCAAACAGACCACAATCATTCAATCAATCATACATTTTCCATTCCATCATTAACAAATTACTTTCCAAAAACATTTATCCCAAAAATAAAAGTATTATTACAAACCACACTCGAGTTTACTTATTTACAACACTGCCCCTATTCAGTGATAATTACAAATCCATAAAGTGTATAA
>CAOGCB010599053.1:0-14310 GCA_948266635.1 Cnidoscolus chayamansa | reverse complement strand
TAGCCTTATGGGTTCTAATCTTACCTCGATTATTGATTAACCGGGCACTTAACTTCAATTTGCTTAACTATATGGAATGCATGCATTATATTTCACTCACAATATGCATCAATGCTTGAATTGAAAGAGATAGGGTTTAAGAAATGTGCACCTGGTGCAGAAGTTTACCACTGCGGAGCTTTAGGTTGTCGATCAATTTATCAGCTTATAGAATTAATATTTAGGGTGATCACAAAAGCAACAAGACAAATGCAAAAATGCAATGCAGAAAGCTGTTAAGAATCGCCAGGAGCGAGGAGGGAGAGTGAATGTCTGAAAGATCTAGCCGGTGTACTGAAAACTGAGCTGGAAACTGCCTTTTATAGGCGAAAATAGGGGTTTGTGCGGTTATGACCGCGGTGGGCTGCTGTCATGGTCGCAGCATGTCGTTGCCGCGGCGGTGGTCTGCGGTCAAGACCGCGGTTTCACCCGCGGAGGGCTGCGGTTGCGGCTATGATTCGTGACCGCGGCGGTGCACCGCGGTCATGGCCGCGGTGAAGACCACGGCCACGACCGCAGTGAGCTGCTGTCGTGACCGCAGTGACCTGCGGTTGCGGTTGCCGGAATGCTGTCTTTTTACTCGGTTTTCGTTCCAAAGCTTTTTTTATGAGTTCCATATCTCTGAAAATTATTCCGAAGATACCTTTGGGTTCCTCACGACGTTCTGGCGAGGGCGGTCCGTACCGCCGGCGGCTGGACCATATTGATATATTTCCGGAATGACTTTATGTCGAGTGCCGAGTGAGCTGGGCTGTTTTACAGTCCGTGAAAATGTTCTTTCTGAACCTCAAAATTTGAGTATTCACAAGCATATTCGGCAGAAAGTACATGTAGCGAAGGTTGGTGATAAGGTGAGAGAAGGAAGACTTAGATGGTTTGGGCATGTTTTACGGAGACCTCCCCATGCAGCGGTTCACAAGTGTGAGAACTTGATGGTTGATGGGGCTAAGAGAGGTCGAGGTAGACCTAGGACAGTTTGGAAAGAAGTAATAGCCAGAGGCTTACGAGCCTTAAATATTGATGCGGATTTAGTTAGTAATAGACTTGAATGGAGACGAAAAATCCGCGTAATGGAAGGAGTCTAAGGCGTGTGACTGTTGATATTGATTGTGACCTTATTTGTTAGAGGATCCACACAGCCGACCCCAAACTTGTTTGGGACTAAGGCTTCTTGTTGTTGTTGTTGTTGTCAAGTCATGTTAAGTTAGCACTATATATAAAAACACATATTAAAATTTTCCTTTACTTTAAATACAAAAATTAGTTTATAATCCTATTTTTATTACAATTTAACTATCATTAAACATATCAACTATTTACTATACCAACATTATCTAGACTTTATACATGCCAAATACTATATATCCATAATTAAGAATAAATTAGCTATAGTGATTTTTGGGTAATGAAAGCAAGACATTCTTAATCAATAAAAGAGCATTGTGCATTGATTTCACTTAGCTTTCATCAACTTGAGCTTCATTGGCAAATCTTCTCTATCTTCTTATAGTGTTCAATTGTAATTTGCTGTAAGAGAGTGATTCTTTCTAAAATCCAACTCAATGTGAAGTTAGTTTAAGTGAGAGTACATCACTTGGAAGAGATTATTAAGCACTATGGTAAGCTTAAAGAAGTTTGAGGGGAAATCAAACTTAGAGAGGTTGTTAAGCACCTATAAAAGCTTAATGAAGTTTGAGGGGATATCAAACTTGCAAGGTTCTTAAGCACCTGTGAAAGCTTAAAGAAGTTTGAGGAATCATCAAACTTGTAAAGGTTGATCAAGCACCTGGAAAGCTTGGTGGATATGCTTGGCTATTCTCTTGCCTGCAAAAAGAGATCATAATGAATAAAAGTCTCAAGAAGAAGCTTAAGAAGAGTGGACGTAGGCTGCATTGCCAAATCATTATAAATTGATGTGTTTGAATTTTCTTGACCTTATCTCTTACTTTTGAATGACAATTTATATGTATTGCCTTAATTAACTGAAGAAATTTAACGTGGACAATAACTTTTTCACAGGCTAAAAATTAGCTAGCTAATTTTGTATTATGCAACCTTAAGATAATCAACTTCTCATACATTGATCTCATTAGATAGCACTCTAGAAGTATTCAGCCATAATTTTTCATAAGAGTTTAGAGTAAGAACTTGAAAATTTGATTGAATTGAAAAAGTGACCAATTCACCCCCTCTTGGTCATTTATACTTGGGACAACAAATTGGTATTAGAGCCTAGCTCTCTTGCTTAAAGTTTAAACACCTTAGAGAGATCCTAGAATGGCTAATACTTCTAACATAGTTGGAGTTCCCACACCTGTTGTTGAAGGATACTCAATCACTAGACCTCCTTTGTTTAATTATATAAATTACTCATTTTGAAAAAAATAGGATGAGAACCTTCATTCAATCTATTGATTTTAATGCATGGAAAATAATTAAAGATGGTCCTCACATTCCCATGAAAGTTCAGCCTGAAAAAGCCATTATACCTAAAATAAAAAGTGAATTTGATGACAATGATTGGAAAAGAATTTATGTAAATGCTAAAGTTATCACCATTTTACTTTGTGCTCTTGATCTAAATGTATATAATCAAGTTTCTGGTTGTGAATCAGTAAAGAAAATCTTATGAAGAGATGAATGAGCTACTAGTGATGAAGGCAGCCTATTCTAGTTCTTCAAGCATCTCAAGTAATGATGAAGAAAGGACTATGTTGGCTAAAAAAGTCAAAAGAACATCTAGAAAAGGTGGAAAGAAGCACAAAAAGTTTTTCAAGAAATATGCTCCTAAAGATGAGACAAATTCTCCTGTACAAGAAGAGCAAGCAAAGGAAGTCAACTATGAATGCAATAGACCTGGATATATTGGGCCTAACTGGTCAAAATTGAAAAAGAAAAAGAGTGAAGAAGATAGAGAAAAAGGAATTATGACTGCTGTATTGAGTGACTCAAATTCAAGTTCAACAGAAGATGAAAGAAGGGACACTGAAGTTTATGTAATGGCTATTGCAGAAGAACTTCCTGAATCATCAATCATAAATGAACATGAGGTAATTGAATCTAATCCCCCTAATGTAGAAGAATTAGAGCTAGCATTTGCTAAATTCTATGATGAATACAAAACTTAAAAGAAAAATTGTGCAGTTTTGAAATAAGAAAATGATTCATTAAGAACAGAAATCAGTTCTTTGAAAGATGTGCTCAAGCAAAATGAATTTTACAAAGTTCAAATAAAATTTTTTAATGAACTGAAACATGATTTAGAGGCATCAAGAAAGAAGTGTGAAATACTTCTTGAAAAGAATCAAGCTCTTGAAAATCAATTGAAAATCTTAATTGCAGATTTAACTAAATCTACAAAGGGAAAACAAAATTTGGATATGCTCTTAGGCTCATAAAGAAGCTCAAGTGAAAAATCTGAAATTGGATTCAGTAATTTTTCAAACTATAAAAAGTACATATATTTATTTGTAAAAGCTACCTCTTCATATCTTCCCACTATCACTTGTTTTTACTACAATAAAGTTGGTCATATGATTCAGTCATGTCCTATTAGGAAATGATCCTCCAAGGTAAAGAGAATTTAGGTACCTAAAGGATACATGTCTAACAGTACTAACATTCAAAGACCCAAAAAGGCTGGGTACCAAAAATTGGTTGATTGTTTTTAGGATTATTTGAAGAACAAAGAGGACTCAAGCAAATGGTGTGTAAACAAGTGGATGTTCAATGCATATAAAAGGAGATAAAGATAATCTAACCAAGCTTTATTAGATTTATTAGATTTGGTGATAAAAGAAGAGTCCAAATTGTTGGAAATGAAAGATTTATTAGATTTGGTGATAAAAGAAGAGTCCAAATTGTTGGAAATGACTCAATTGTAAATCAGCCTATTGAAAATATTGCTTCAGTTATAGGTTTGAAATTTAACTTCTTTAATATAAGTCAATTGTGTGACAAGAGATTTAGGATAATCTTCTTTACCACTTACTGTGAAATAGTTGACTTAAATGATCATGCCTTATTTAGTGCTTCTAGATATGAAAATGATTACATGCTAGATTGCCTTCAAGGTGGTGAAAAATGTCTCATGGTTTTAGATGATGATAGTTGCTTATTTCATAGGAAGCTTGAACATGTTAAGTATGCACTTAATAGTTAAAAACTCAAAGAAAAACTTGGTTAGAGGTTTACCAAACCTGAATTTGAGAGAAATTATCCGTACATGTCCTATTCATTAGGAAAATAAGCCAAAACTAGCTTTAAGCCAAAGAATATAGTCACAACTTGAAAAGTCTTAAAATTGCTGCACCTTGATCTTTTTGGTTTAAAATTGTTGCACCTTGAATATACTCATAAAAATAGAATTCTTAATACATTTGAAAAATTATGCAGAAGGGTTCAAAATGAAAAAGGAGTTTTGCATCACCTCTTTAAATAATGATCATCGGATGAGTTTGAAAATAATTTATTTGAGAAATTTTCTTAAAACATGATAATTTTCATTCCTTCTTAGCTCTAAGGACATCTCAACATAATGGAAATATTGAGAGCAAAAAATAAACACTGTAGAAAATGGCTAAGACAATGTTAAATGAGAATAAACTTCATAAATAGTTCTAGGCAAAAGCTGTGAATGCAACTTGGTATATTGTGAATAGAGTAACCATTGGAGTCATTCTAAAGTTAACTCCCTATGAATTATAGAAAGGCAAAAGACTAATTGTTTCACATTCTCAAGTATTTAGTTATAAATGCTATATACTGAAAAGCAAAAAAAACTTGAGAAAAACTAATGCAAAGTCTGTTGAAGAATGTGTGAAAGATGTGTTTGATGGAACTAACTCTTCTTTAGACAAAAGAGATCTGATTAATCAGGATACGAAGCATATTTTTAGCAAGTTGGATCTTGACAGCAACACAGTAAATGAGCAAAACATAGGAACTCAAAATTGAGATAGACAATGAGGACATGCAACTAGAAAATAATTTACAGCGTAAAGATGAATTTGAACAATAAATCAAATGTGGAGGAGTTGCAAATTCAGGATCCTCGATATGAAGATCCACATCAAAAATGGAGATTTCACAGATACCATCCAAAAGAGGACATTTTTTATGATCCTTTGCAGAAAATGATGAAATGATATTGATGCAGATCAAAATATGTTAAAGAAATTCAAAATGGAGGACTTGAAAAGCTTAAGTACTCCAATGAACACAAGCATCAAATAGATAAAGGTGAAAATGGTAAAGAAATTGATCAAAATTATTTCAGTGTGTGTTTATGTGCAAATTTTAGTCATCTTCTAGAGAATCCTATTAAATTGTTGTAAAAAAAGATGTTTAGATATCTTATTGGTACATGCCCTATTGGACTAAGAGTGAAATATTACATAGTTGAACACGATGACCTTAATTTTACTGGTATTAGACAACATAAGAAGATCACCTTAGATACATGTCAATTCTTAAGGATACGCATTAGTTTCATAGTATAACAAAAGGCAATCCTCAGTTATGTATAACTGAGGCTTAATATGTTGCAGTAGAAAGTTGTATTGCTCAAATCCCGTAGATGAACCAGAAACGTGAGAATTATGGAAGAAAAAAGTTGATCATGTGCCCACTAGATGTGATAACATTAGTGCTATCAACTTAACTAAGAATCTAATAAAGGATCCCAGTTCTAAACATATAGAAATCAAACATTATTTGAGATCATGTCCAAAATGAAGATATTATGTGAAATTTGTGCCTACTAAAAGACACTCTATTGATCTCTTCACTAAAGCCCTTAAATGAAGAAGATTTCTATAGAACAATAAGGAAATTAGGAATGACTGATATAGCAGAACAAACGTTGAATTTTATGAAACTCATTCAGTTAGTTGAGATGTGAGAATGTCATAATAAAAATCCTATCTTGTGATTATGAGAACTTGACATACTGCTACTATGTTTTAAAAATATATTGCTAAAATTAGAACATCATACTCAAGAATATCTTATGTTTTCTTCAATCATTAATGTTATGTGATTAGTGTGATAACATGCTTATTATGAATTACTTAAAATGAATTATCTTATGATGATAAATGATTTTGACGATTTTATGATGGTTATGACGATTCTGCAATTAGTTGATAAATGTGGTGCTGATTGTATGTTGTTGAAGTTTAGTTAGTTGTTTATTGTGTGATTAAGGATTATAATGCTATTGCAAATTTGCTATGTAAACAATGTTTTAAGTTTGAGATACTCTTCGCAAAGCAATTTCTGCATTCTTGATCTGTTTTTAGGTAGCTAAGTATTCTATGTCCAAACCTGAATTTCACAACACCTTATAAATTGGACAAATGATTGAAGTGCATAATATAAATTGGACAGCCATAATTGGATCACATTGATTGATGATTTTGATGATAATTTATTGTTGATTTGTCTTTGTTAGTTAATTTCGAAAATGCTTTCATTCTTATGCAAAACAACAATGATTTTCAAAATTTCTCTACACACCTAAGTGAATTTATGAAACCTATCATCTGCCTACCCATTCTTTTTCATATCTCCCTTCTCACATTAACATCTTCAAAATTAAAGATAGGTTCATAAATTTTTTTTTATTCTATGATATTCAACCTTCCTTTTTAAGTTGTGTTTTTCATATCTTATATGTGCTTTGAGAAAATCATTCAACAATGGTGATATGAGACCTTCAGTATAAAAGAAAAAGGGAAAAAGAGATCACACATTATTACAGTTGATCTGAACCTTGTCTTCTTAGTGTTCAAATGTATACTTAAAAGTTCATCAATAAGGAGCCTACCCTATGGGATGTTTCTTATGCTCCTATTTGAGAAACTTGGAGTGGATTTAAAGAAGGAAAGAATTGACTTTCAGCTTCTGGTAATTAAGGAAACTTATACTTTTAAAGATGGAAAAAATGGAAAAAGATAAAGAAGGTAGCTGTAGAGGTAGAGGAAAAAGAAGGAACTGCATCTGATAGTTCAGAAAGCAATCAGAGAGTGGAAAAAGAAAAAAAAAAGAAAAGGGAGCATAGAGGAGAAAGAAGAATTGGCAAAAACTTTCCATGTCAGAAATCTAGAGATGTTAAAAACTATTCAGAGTACTGCCAAGGTAGTTATGGACTCACTAGAAATAACCATGAAGTTTCAAACTGAAGCTTTAAAGTTCAAAGACCAAGCCAATCAAACATTGCTCACTCAACTTAGCATAATTGAAGGGAAGATTGATATGTCTGTTGCTTAGTCAAAATATCCATTTTGAGCACTATAAGGCAGAGTAGAAGGTCCCTCTAGAACCAAAGGATGAAGTATAGAATAAAGATGATTCTGTGTCTAACCAAGAAAAGGAGCTAGCACTTATTATTTTCACTACACATCATGCTCCTGACACTGAAATTGAAGTTGAAGTTGTTTTTGCTCCGAAATTTGAAGAGCCTTCTCCTAAAATAGAAGAAAAATCTGCACATGAACTTGGAATTGTTTCTAAGATTGCAAATAGAGGCACTAAAACTTCAATATTTGAAGAACAAGAATATGTAAATTCAGCTGGGCAAAATTGATGCAAAAGTTGATTTAATGGCTGGTGGCAAATTTGGAGATTAGGGAGTAGAACTTTGAGGAGTATTGTGTAGAACATCAAGAAGCAACCACTGGTGATGACAAGAATGCATGAAACTTAAAGAAAAATGAAGTTGGTGGATCAAAACTTAGAGAAAGTTTACAAATCTCTGCAAATTTTTATACCTTAAGAGTTTTCACCTTAACCATATCAACTTCTACAAAAGAACATGGATTTGACCTATAATGCAGAAACTAAGGAAAATTAACTTATTACTGAACCAGAAGATGAAGCCAAAAGTGAAGAGATAGTAGAAGCTGAACAAGAACCATCACAAGAGGAACCAGAAACTGAACTGAATGAGGAGCTTAAAGAAGAAACAAAGCAAGTAGAAGATGACATCATAACCTGAGATTGAGTTATCTCACCTATCTTTTCTTACTAATTATTTTCTAAATTTAAGGATTTACAAAAGTACAACACAAAAATCTATTTTAAAAAAATCATACCTAAAATACTTTTATTTTAACCATATTCATCTCAAAAAGTCCTTAAACCATCATAGATTTTCAAACTTACTGGAAGGCTTAGAAGAAATGGCAGACATGATTTAAGAACCAAAGTTGCAAAATCTGGCAGCAAAGGTTTTTAACTCTAAAAGTTCATTTTTCTAACATTTTTTAAAGATCCACACAATCTATTTTCTTATTTTGGTTATCCTTTTTATTATGATTGACAAAAGGAGAGAAATAGTAGGATTGTGTGAATGTTTTGCGACATTAGCCTTGTGAGTTTATGTTATTGTGAATGTTGTTACATTTTGATTAAATGAACTGATATATTTGATTACATGAATAAATGAACAGTTTGTTATTTGAATGCTGGTATTGATACTTTGAAAAAGGTTATATATTGTGTTATATGCTGAGTTGAAGACAATCTTGAAGGCTAAAAACTACTGTTCATGTCACTATTCATGCTACTGTTTATGTAACTATTGCTGCATATTTCTGACTATTATTATGCCTATTCATTTCTAATATGTGGTTGACCAAATGAAATAAATTGTTGCTGATATGCTTAAGCCTTTGCAATACTTTTTAAATTCTATGAGTGCATATTATGAGTATGTTTTTTCCTAATGAATGAAGGAAATTACACTCGAAGTTCTGTGTTAAAATATCTGAAACTTTCTACTATATTGAGAATATGTTTTTCATAAAAATCTTTTGTGTTTGAGAGCGAAAATTGAGAATATTTATTCTAACATAAAGATTGATGCATATTTGTGCTATTTATGTTGATATTTAGGTCTATGTCTCTAAATTAATATTGTGATGTCTTTTTGGATGATGACAAAAAGGAGGAGAATATGCTCAGGAAAAGTACTTAATGTGTTAAATGTTGCAATTTTTTAAAAGTTTGTTATGTGAGCTGTAAGCTTGTTCTTGTTGAACAATTGTGTTATCAATATTATTATCAAAATTTATATATGCTGAGTATGTTAAATGATGAACATGAACTATTGAATCAATGAACAAGTATATTGCAGTGATGATTGTAATTTATTGCTTGCAGTGTTGATGATTGAAATTTACTTGCTGCAATAAGGCTATTTGATTTATATTTAATAGACGAATGTCCTAATTAATCCATGATCCTGATATCTCTTGATGATTGACATAGAAAAGAAAAACTTTATATTTAAGAGACGAATGTCCTAATTAATCCATGATCTTGATATCTCTTGATGATTGACATAGAAAAGAAAAACTGATCAAAATTACAAGTGAAACAGGATATGTATTTCAGGGGAGTCTAATATCCTGTCATAAACACAAGGGGAGCATTCTATCCTTTTTACTCAATGAGTATTTCTGCTTAATATAAATATATGTAATAATGCCATATATTTACTCCTAGTGAGTATTGAGTTTTGTCATTATTAAAAAGGGGGAGATTGTTGACCTCATAAGGAGAAAATATATTTTGATGACGACAAAACTTAATGAAATGTGCAAATAATCTTTTAAGAATTTCATATCACAAAGAGAAAGTTAATTAAAAAAAGGAGAATAAAAGAGCATATCAAGAAGAACAAAGGAAGACAAAAATAAGACATTCGATTTTCTCTCCTAGGCAAAGCAATGTAAGAGAAGTGAGATTTAGAACTGCCAATTGATTCTCACATACATAAAAATATTTTCAAAGCATGGTTTTAAAGTAAAAAAAATTGAATTTGAGAGTTGCTAAAATTAGATACCTAATTTTAGCTCAAAGGTTAAAATTAGCTAACTAATTTTAAAATAAGTTATTTCCAGTATTGACAGAAAAACAAAATTAGCGAACTGCTTTTAAAATTAGCATGCTATGTTTTTAAAATTAGCTAACTACTTTATGGATGAAAATAATTTTAGCTAAGCCAATTTTGGACTAAGTCTCACAGATGATTGACAACAACCTGACTGTGGAGACTGCTATACAGTCTGCAATAGTGTAACGACTAGTTTTCCAGCCGTTGATTATCCTTTTATGTTTGAAATTTCAGAACACAAACACACCTATATAAGAATGCATTTACTTCAATTTTTGGGTAATGAAAGCAAGACATTCTTAAGCAATAAAAGAGCTTGATTTCACTTAGCTTTCATCAACTTGAGCTTCATCGGCAAATCTTCTCTCTCTTTTTATAGTGTTCAATTATAATTTGTTGTAAAAGAGTGATTCTTTCTAAAATACAACTCAATGTGAAGTTAGTCTAAGTGAGAGTACACTTGGAAGAGGTTGTTAAGCACCTTGGTAAGCTTAAATAAGTTTGAGGGGAAATCAAACTTAGAGAGGTTGTTAAGCACCTGTAAAAGCTTAAAGAAGGTTGAGGGGATATCAAACTTACAAGGTTCTTAAGCACTTGTGAAAGCTTAAAGAAATTTGAGGGATCATCAAACTTGTAAAGGTTGATCAAGAACCTAGGAAGCTTGGTGGATGTACTTGGCTATTCTCTTACCTGCAAAAAGAGATCATAGTGGATAAAAGTCTCAATAGGAAGCTTGAGAAGAGTGGACATAGGCTGCATTGCTGAATCACTATAAATTGATGTGTTTGAATTCACTTGACCTTATCTCTTACTTTTGAATGTCAATTTATATGTATTGCCTTAATTAAATGAAGAAATTTGTTGTTTGATAAACTGTTGTTAGAAGTTCATTAAGCTACAATTCAATTTTAGCTAACCTGAACACCTTGCTTATTTCAATGTGAATAGTAACGTGAACAATAACGTGAACAATAACTTTTCACAGGCTAAAAATTAGCTAGCTAATTTTGTATTCTATAATCTTAAGATAATCAACTTCTCATACATTGCTCTCATTAGATATCACTCTAGAAGTATTCAACTATAATTTTTCATAAGAGTTTAGAGCTAGAATTTGAAAATTTGATTGAATTGAAAAAGTGACCAATTCACCCCTTCTTGGTCATTTATAGTTTGGACAACACCTATCTCGCCAAGATTCAAACTATGTTACACATATTATCATCTTCCATCTCTCATCCCATTATGGCCGAACTTTAACTTCCTTCCTTTCTCTATCTAACCATGACCAAAACGAGCCTCATTTCTATTACACAGAACCTTCATCATCAAGTATGATTCATAGCCGAGCCTTCCATTCAAACCTTGTTATACCTTCTCTCTTCTCATCTAGACCAAACCATAATCCGTTGACTGATAATGACACATCTTCCCTATCTCATCTTCATCATAACCAAACCTTCCTCGACCTAATTGTCCATTTTATCTCATCCTCCATATCTTGACAGAGATACACACTCTTTCCTTTGTCTAACTCGCCATCCTTATAATCAAACCTTGTAAACTCTTTTGTTTCTCTTCCACGGTTGTGACACACCTCCATAATCGAGATTCATCATTAAACAAGACCCTTAGCTGAGCCTTCTTACTCCAAAACTGTGGTATACACATGCATTCTCATCCTATGACCGAGATACAATGGTTCATGATCGAGTCGTATTCCTTGCCTTTAACTTATCTCTTCCGTAATCAAGGGTACTTTAGGATTTATCATTTTACATTTATTTCCAACTAAGTTCAACCATTGTTTTATCATAATTTTAGTACAATTATACATATTCATTAGAATATTTATTAAACATTCTCTTATTGTGTAATACACTTACATACTCTTAGCCTATTTCACTATTTCATAGTTTGAGATATTATAATTCTCCCTTGTCACGTAATCTTATTAGGACCTACAATATTAAGTGCCTAAAAAAAGAAAGAAAGAATAAAAAAAGAATAAGAATAAAGAATAAATGAAAAATAATAAATAAATAAATAAAAAATAAAAAAAGAGAAAAAAAGTAAAGTAAAAAAAAGAAGCAAGTGGTGCCTAGGAGGAGGTGGCTTAGGCACCGTCTAAGCCACTAAAGGATATATATACAAAACAAAAGAGAATCAAAAGAGAGGAAAAAGAGTTGGGAAAGAAGAAGGAGAAAAAATAAGAGAAGAAGAAAAGAGAAGAAGAAGAAAAAGAAAAAGGAAGAGGAGAAGGAAGGGTGATAGCCATACCAGCTAGGAGTAAGGGCAAAATTTTCAGCAGGTCGGTATTTTAATTTTAGTTAATTAAATTTGATCTAAGGCATGTTTTAGAGACCTAAAATTTAAGGTTAAAAAATATCGAGAGTTATAATTTGTTATAGTAGAAAAATATGACCTTAGTTGATTTAATAACCCTATACATGATGGATTACCAGGAAACAGTGAAAATATCTATGTTGTGTTTTTATTTTGAAGGACCAAATGATGTCAAAAAATAATGAATTAATTTAAATAAGGCATGAAGATATTAAGGAGTAGGTTAGACAAATAAAAGAGTAAGAAAAAATTATTCAGCATAAAAAAAAGGTATCAAAATATTGACATAATCGAGTAAAAACTCGATATTTTGCGATGTGTTACATATGTACTAAGATCATATTATGTTACTGTCCCATTTTAATTATGACCATATGTTTGTTGTTCTTAAAGGTTTTATACTTGAAATACTTGCATAAATGACCTATAATTGATATAGAATGGCTACGGCCAGTATGGTGATCGTCAAAAAGTTGTGCTAGTAAACTTTGGCACGGAAAGTACAAACAATGATAAATTTTACATCTGAGTCTAGAATAACATAAAAGTGTACTAAATCATGCATATTGCATATATGAATACATGGAATAGTCATTTGGTATAATTCATACATAATGCAAATATTTGTTCATCGGTGACACATAACGACACGTAAAGAATTTTAAATGGTAATATTGGCCTATTGTACTTTAGTGGGTATTAAAGTTAGCATAGCAGTACTGCACCATACAGTTGATATTGAGACTACTGTGGGTACCTCAACGGTTTAGCTAATTTAGAGCCTCACCACATATAGACAGACAGTTTAGCCACCTAGTAATGGTTTTTATTAGCACTTGTACTTGGTTGCCTATATTCCCTGTATCTAGCATTCGAGCCTTTCATAAGTTACATGGGCCTAAAAAGAAAATAAAATTTTGTGTATAGTTATTGTGAGACATGCATTTGTAATTGAGAGATGCAAAACATATTTAACTTTTATATGATTACATGTTGAATTTTAAGGCATAACAGGTAAAAATGGTTGGGATGCAGTTCATTAGATGCTAAATTAAGCCTATTGTTGTGCTATATTACATTATTTTTTTATACCCATTGAGCATGTAGCTCAGCGCATTGGCTGGTTTCCATGCATAGGTAAAATATAATAGGGCAGTAGGAGATTCATCCACACAGCAGCAGTAACAGCCAAAGGAACACATCAGCTGGTTCATCCAGAACTTTGACACTATGTATTTTATTAGTTTTGGCATGTACATAGGGTTTTAAGTAATCAGATAATACATAGTTGGGTCCTGTGAATTAGAATGTTATAAACATATTTTATGTGATGAGTTGCTTGTGTTGAATGAAATTTGCAAAATTTTGGAACAGGTCTAAAAGTAAAAGTTTGAGAGCCCTTATATATAGGGGAACTCTGCTCAATTTTTAGTCTAATTGAATTAACAGGTTATAGAAATGAAATATGCATTTAAAAAAAAATTTATGCACAAGATAAGTAGGTATAACAAGGTAGAGAAAAGATAAAGGCAATTAAATGGCGCATCCTACTCGGGTCTTCATTAGTCTGGGTAGGGGGTGCTACAGTTTTTGGTATCAGAGCATGGTTTAGATGGTCCTATAAAATTACTTAGTATTAGAGTGTGTGTACATGCCAAAATGTCTCAAAGTTATGATGTGATTCTGTTGTGGATATGTAATTGGATTTTTGTGTTATAGATAAGATGGACTCAAGATCTCAACGAGCTATAGAGGGGGAGGTAGAGAGTCATGCCCCTCCTGAAATTGCTAAACCAGAGAGTGTTGCACCCACACACAATGCAGTTAGACCGAGGCAGGATGCCTTTTTTCAGCAATTAGTTGATGCGTTAAGGCAAGCGACAGGAGCAGCACCTTCAGCACATACTATAGTACATGCACCTTCTAGACTCCTTGTGGATAAACTCTGAAAATATGTAGCTACAAAATTTTGAGGCTAGATGGAAGATGATGCCTCAACAGCAGAATATTGGCTAGAGGGTACA